>CATIWQ010073418.1:0-12851 GCA_949673415.1 Euphorbia schlechtendalii | reverse complement strand
GGCTCCTCTTTTATTTGCTGCTCTCTTTACACGAGTCATATTGGTTTGAAGTAAAGGATTGAAAAGGTTTTGAATGTAGAAGGTTGAAGATGAAGAATTTCAGAGATTTGTAAGCTTTGCGAAGGGTGTGGTTGCTAGGGTTCAACTTGGACCTATTTATAGAGGATTAAGATGTCTCTAATTGGTCATAATTGATAATATAGCCGTTTATGCTCAAAACTAGTCGTTAGTGGTGGTTACGGACATCTGTCACGTGTCTGATCATGATCTATAACGGTTATATTTTGCCCGTGTCACGATCGTGAAGGCTAGTTGCGATCGTGATCTTTCTCATGATAGAAATAGAAAGTTTACTGCAAATTGTCACAAGCCCGAGTTGAATGTCGCGGTCGCGATCTTCTTTATTCTTTAAATTTCTTCAATTTTTAGACTTGTACCTATAAAAACTTAGAAACACAAACACATACAAACTTTGTTAAATATAAACGATAAATATTTACTATTTTACCTTGGATAATCATGGTGAAGATAGCAATTGAACATCAACATCTTGTTGTTCAAATATATTTTCAAGATAAGGTTTGCATCATTGACCATTTGCTCGGAATATTTCTCCATTTTCATATTTTAATTCCAAAGCGCCATTACCAAATACTTGAATAACCTCATAGGGTCCTTTCCACCTAGATTTGAGTTTTCCAGGGAACAACGAAGCCTGGAATTATATAATAGAACTCTATCCTCGACTTTAAACTTCTTTTCACGTATCTTGGCATCGTGCCACCATTTTTTTTTCTTTGTAGATCTTCGCATTTTCATATGATGATAAACGTAGTTCTTCTAACGCATTTAAATCCAACTTTCTTCTATCACCAGCTTTGTTTAAATCCATATTCAAATTCTTTAAAGCCCATAAAGCCTTATGCTCTAATTCTACTGGTAAATGACAAGCCTTTCCATAAACCAACTTATAGGGAGTCATACCAATAGGTGTCTTAAAAGCTGTCTTGTAAGCCCATAATGCATCATTTTATTTAGTAGACCAATCTTTCCTAGAATTCGAGATGGTCTTCTCAAGAATCCACTTTATTTTCCAATTAGAAATTTCTACTTGACCACTAGTCTGAGGGTGATATGGGGTAGCAATCCTATGATTAACTCCATACTTTTGCATCAAGCTTTCAAAATTCTTATTGATGAAATGTGAAACTCCATCACTAATAATGGTCCTAGCAACTACTCCAGCATCATTCTTACTATATGCGTTAGCCTCAACCCATTTTGAAACATAATCAATTGCAACCAGAATGTAATTATTACCATTAGAGGTAGGAAATGGCCTCATGAAATCTATACCCCAAACATAAAAAAACTCTACTTCTAAGATGTTTTTCAATGGCATCTCATCTCTTCAACTTATATTTCCTGTTCTCTGACAATTATAACAATTCTGAACAAAATCTCTAGCATCCTTGAACAATGTTAGCCAATAAAATCCACTTTTTAAAACTTTAGCAGAGGATTTTGCTAGGCTTAAATGTCCTCCATATATGCTATAATGGCAATGACTTAAAACT
Organism: Euphorbia schlechtendalii; assembly: GCA_949673415.1. Taxonomy (NCBI): domain Eukaryota; kingdom Viridiplantae; phylum Streptophyta; class Magnoliopsida; order Malpighiales; family Euphorbiaceae; genus Euphorbia; species Euphorbia schlechtendalii. The sequence continues at coordinate 11,274 of CATIWQ010073418.1, read as the reverse complement.
GAAGAAAAGCTATTATCATCTATACAACTATGAATAATACTGTCGGCACATACCTTAAACAAATAAAGATCATCCCACATGAATGATCTAATATCTTTGCTAAATTTCTTCTTACCATTAGAATCTAAATCAGAGGGTAAAGTATGTGTAGCCAAATAATTTGCATAATCAGCATACCATGGATTAACAGTTTGTTTAACAAACATTAGATTTTCATCTGGAAAGAATTCATTAATATCACCAATTTCACCTATAAGTCCCTTATCATCTTTTAGATGAGATAAGTGATCAACTACAGTATTCTCACTTCCTTTTTTATCCCTTATTTCTAAGTCAAATTCTTGTAACTGAAGGATCCACCTAATTAATCTAGGTTTGGCATCATTCTTAGCAAACAGATATCTTAAAGTAGCATGATCAGTGTAGACTATTACTTTAGACCCTATCAAATATGATCTAAACTTGTCACATGCATATACAACTGCTAACATCTCTTTTTTAGTGGTGGTGTAATTGCATTGTGAAGAGGACAAAGTGTGACTTGCATAATATATTGCATGCAAATTCTTTTCATACCTTTGTCCTAATAAACAACCTACAACTACATCACTAGCATCACATATCAATGCAAATGGCAGAGACTAATTTGGTTTGACTATAATAGGAGCCGAAACTAATGCTTGTTTTAAAGTTTTGAAAGCTTTTAAACAGTCATCAGAGAATTCGAACTTCACATCTTTAACTAACAAAAAAGGGTTTAGCTATAACCAAAAAATCTTTAATAAACCTTCTGTAAAATCCAACATGGCCTAGAAATGATCTTATTCCCTTAACATTAATGGGAGGAGGTAATTTCTCTATGATTTCGGTTTTTGCTATATCTACGTGAATTCCTTTCTCATCTATCTTATGACCTAATACTATACATTCATTAGCCATAAAATGACATTTCTCCCAGTTCAATACCAAATTAGTTTCTTCACATCTAGCAAGTACTTTATCTAAATTTTCTAGACATGTCTCAAAAGAATCTACATATACAGAGAAATCATCCATGAAAACTTCCATAATATCCTCCACATACTTACTAAAAATAGCAAAAACACACCTCTGAAAAGTAGCAGGAGCATTGCACAACCTAAAAGGCATTCTTCTATAAGCAAATGTACCAAATGGACATGTAAAAGTAGTTTTGTCCTGGTCATCTGGCTTGATTTGAATTTGAAAATATCCAGAGAATTCATCAAGAAAATAGTAAAATGCATGACCTGATATCCTTTCTAACATTTGATTTATGAATGGTAAAGGGAAATGGTCTTTCCTAGTTGCTGCATTTAATTTTATGTAGTTTATGCAAACTCTCCATCCAGTTGTTGTCCTAGTAGGAACTAAGTTACCCTTTTCATTCTAGACTACAGTAATACCTCCTTTTTTCGAAACACATTGAACAGGGCTGACCCACTCACTATCTGAAATCGGATAGATAATTCCTGCATCTAGCAACTTAATATTTCCTTCTTAACAACTTCCTTCATATGAGGATTTAATCTTCTTTGCCTTTCTATTCTAGGTTTACTTTCATTCTCCAAACTAATAGAATGCATTACTATATTAGGGCTAATCCCTCTAATATCGTAAATTTGCCAACCGATACTCCTAATTCTACCCTTTATTGTCTCTAATAATGCTTCTTCCTGTAGACTAGATAACTTACTAGAAATGATAATTGGGAAGGGTATTGTTATTTCCTAAAAACGCATACTTTAGATGAATAGATAATTGCTTCAATTCCACTAAGGGTGGTTTATCTATAGATAGTGGTATAAGATCATCTTCTTTAACCAATTTTTCGGTTTTAGAGGAATATTCTAAATTTTCAAGAGATTCAAATGTTGACTTTTCAAGTGATGTAACATGGCAAATTTCATCTACTCATATATCAATTAAGTTATCGATCATGTAATCTCCACAAAACTTATCCCAATGTATGCTAGTAAACATTTTAACTCTAAAAATATCATAACAAGCAGATAAACATATAATTAAAATAAAAGTAAAATAAAAATAAAAACGTACCGTAATCCCCATCAAGTGATCTTTAGAACACACTTGCCTTCCCTTGACTTGATCTTTAGAATGCAATTGCCTTCCCTGGCAAGGATGCCAAAAACTTGCTAGCCACTTTTCGACTAATAAGTTTAATAACTTTTTCGCACAGATTTTGGCTATATATTAATGGTGCCAAAAACTTGTTCACGTAAAGTATAGGTGTTGTCAATACCTCTTGTCAAGATAGAAAAATGATAATAACTGCAAGTATACAGTTACGATGTAGTTTTAAAAGATATTGATCCCACGGGGAAGGACCAGCTCTAAAGATCAACAAGGAAAACGGAATGAAGAAAATAAAATAAAATAATTTGAAGTTTTGGATAGGAGGATTAGAATGAAGAATGGATAGATATATGTATGGAAGAATAGAGATTCTAATATATAGATCTTCCTACGAAATAAGAATAGCAAAGAAAACATGCAAGTTCAACAAAGTTATTACGTTCACTAAACTAATCTAACATAATCGGTTCTAGACACTCAAATGTTCAATGATTCACCGCAGAGCAACACATGAAATGACTTTTCTAAATTTACCGTAAACGAATCAAGATAATTATATAAACCTAAATAACAATATTACTATGCTTAGTACGGGTCGCTCTCACATAGCCACATTTAGCAAGTTACCATTCCAAAAATATTGGCTCAATAAATAGCGTTAAAATCACAGATCCAGTGATTATACACAATCTTGTTAACCCCGAAACTACTCTTAAAGTTAACTCCAAAGCATATAACTTGATTAATATAAAAGACTTAACACGAAATACGGATTATGACACATAGACATATCATAAACTTCGAAATAGAAAGTGTAAGTAGAAAGTAAAGCAAAGTTGTAAGGTATGCAAGTGAAAGCTAAAGTTGATCAAACCGTATCCACTCTTTAATGGGAGTCGTCAATTCCTGCAATTTCTGCGTCTGCTTTGAATTCGGTCTCGGCCCGTACAGAACCTCCGCTAGGATGCTATTCTTTGTGAATATCAAACAAACGAATGTTGAAGAATGAAAATTTTTATTGATAAGTGATTTGCAAGTACACTTATACAACAATCGCTTGAATATGTAGAGAAATCTAGTGATCGAAACAAGGATTCGAATCACTTAAACATTTTCTCGCTAACACTTATGAACGTAGCGAAAACTAAATATTTTTTTCTCTTTTTCTACGTACACACTATGCACTATACACCATCCCACACTTTCTGCACTCCATTCCATGAAATTGGTGAGGTTTGGAGTCATATTTATAGAGTTCAAAGGGTTGTGTCTATCCATACGAAGAGTTGTGTCCATTGGCGAAAGATTGTATCACTTCATTGTGATTGGTTGAGAAGCTTTAATCTAATCCACAATGGATAGGCACCTTTTCATAATTGGTTGACTTCTGATAGGTGTCTTCTCATTGGTAGTTGATGGCGGTTGATCGCTCTTATCTGGCGGTTGGTAGTTAAGAAGATTTTACTAGAAAATCGTCGGAGTCGCAACCGAGATTTACAAGTTGCGACCGTGAATACTTGTCTGGCAACTTTCTATTCTGAAGTATACAAGTCACGACCGCGAATGATTGTCACGATCATGAATTGTGTTTTTCTTCAAAATTCTTTTTGTAACTTTACCGATCTTTAACATCTTCGATCCTAAGCCAAATCTTTAAGTTCCATGCATTTTTTCGCACCTTTTTCACTCATTTTACATAGAATTCCACTTTAGATCATTTTACTCCCAAGATTTACCTAGTATCTGCATTTGCATAAAAAACAACTACATATCACGTGAAATCTTTTATATGAAGCACAAAAATGACTAAAACTATAGTGTTTAGTGTATAAAATCAATATGATAATAAGTTTAATTATACACTTATCAATTGTCTAACCGGAAAGATTATTATTATTACACACACACACAAACAAGATATTTAGGGAGGAGCAAAACATCCTAACTAATTTTAGGCTTCTTACATGCATACAAGTAGAACAATTAGATATCCATGTGTGTCACATGATAGTTTTGTACACGTACTAATATTTAGAACTAAAATAAGTGTGCTATCTATACTGAGTCTAGTTTCAATCATTGTTTATACATTTTCTATTACTTTAACCTACCTTACTCTTTTTATCTATTTTAGTGGCATAATCTTGACTGACTCTCGCTTCCTCCTGGGATCGTTATTTGAAGAATACATGCAACTGTATATTTGCGGTTTCCGCTTTTATATCAATTATCAGTATTGACAACACTTGTGCAATTTTACACTTATAAATAGTTGGTATAAGAGATGCAGATGAGTTTTTGGTGTCGTTGACAGGGAAGCACATTAGTCATTGAGATTATTCAATTTCATTAAGTCAGATATGCGTTATTAAATATTCAAATCCTACTCTAGGTACGATTTCCTTCAAGAACTTTTTCTTATTTCTTTTATTTTGATTGTAATATATTATTTTTCTCTATCTTTCTGTTTTATTCTATTCTATTATATTCCTAAATAAATAATAATTAATAAAATTAGTAAATTAGGGTTGAAAGAATAAAATATTTAAAATTTAGGAATTCAGAATAGTCAATATTAACTTTTCTTTGACTTTGTTTGCGCTCGCGACTATTATTTGCACTTGTGACTTTGTCTCGAATTCCTTTTGTCTGCTTATTTGCAGAAGTCACAAACCATGACTCCCCATTTGCGATCGTGGCCGTACATAAAACTACAACAGTTTTGCAGTTTTTTAATAGTTTTCTTCCATTATTTTATATAATCTAGCAATTTTTCAATAGTTTTCTTCCACTATTCTATATATAATCAAAGATTGTAAGTGGATTCAACTTAGAAATTCTATCATCATTTTTTAAAATCTACCTGTTGCAACTCAGTTTTCTTTTTTTTCCAATCCAACCCATCGAATTTCTTATCCAAATTCCTTTTTCAAATGGCAAATTAATGCAAACAAGTGCAAGGAAAGAATGTTAACTTCTAAGAGTGGTATGATGAACCATTTCCGCTCTATAGAGACGAAGAAGGAGTTCACTACAATAAGATCAAGAGTATAAAATTTTCTAGTATGTATCTAATTGATCGAATCACTCTAATTGATCTTGGTATTTATAAGAGGGTGATGGAATACTTGCGAATTTTGCGGATGCTAATGTTAAGTAGCTTTGCATTGGTGAATAGGAAGGATGTTTTTATGGAAATGCTAGTAAGTTTAAAGTGGAGGGCTCATTGTAAGAGTCATTAAATTTTAAGAATAAGAATCGTTCGTACAATCTTGATTGGATAATGCTAAAAAAATACTTAGATTTTCCAATGGTTCATTATGCGAGAATGTCTGAAGATTAGAACCTGAACCCAACATCAAAAAATTTGACGGGTCAACCAAGCTCTAGACTTAATCTCAAGTAGTTGGATTAAAGACCCAAGTTTCGTTGTGTTTTCCTTCTTACTTGAGTTTTGCTCTATTTGGACGGGTAGATGCATCTTTAGTTTATCTAAAGGATCTCTTCATTTTTCATTACATAGAAGAGAAGGAAATGGTAGATATTTCACAAATCATGATGCATATGTTGATGGATGCATCAAAGAACCTGGAAGCTTTTCAATTCGGTTACAAAACAATAGCAAACATCTTAAGTCAAGGGGCTATGATGCCTTGTTATTTTAAAGTTTACACTCCGGAAGATAAGATTCCATATTTGAACAAAAATATTCTTTTTTATGTTGGTTTCCTTATAAATTGTGTTGATAGGAAAAGCGCATTTTATGATTGGAAGACATGGGAAGAAAGGGTCGACAAGAGTATGGGCAGGGGAAAGAGGCTCATGATTAAGGATAAAGAAGAAGAAAATCGAGCTAAGTGAATTGATATCTCAAAGACTTTAAATTCTTCAATCTAACCAATACACTCTACATGAGAAGATGGTGGATATGACTACTCTTCTTCAAGACATTGAACGATAAATGAAAATAATGCTACTTGTCTGGAAGGATTTATTCGCTCTTTTGAAATCCTGCCTTGATTAATTAAATGTTTTAGGAATATGTTTAAATTTTTCTTTTTTGTATATAGGTTTACTTTTATTTTCTCTATTTCGGTTTAGTTTGGTGTGAATCCACACAATGAGGACATTGTGTACTTTTATTGTGGTGGGGAGAAAATAATTTTTCACTTTCTTGTATTGTGTTTTATTTTAATTTTCACCTTGTAATATGTTAAATAAAGTGATGAAAAATTTGTATTGTGTATTAAAAAAATCATAAAACGAAGAATAAGTATGCTCGTAAGTGTTTAACCATACCTTACTTATACTTTAATCCTATTATAAGATATAGTTGAAGTTTTACTTTCGAGTTAACTTATTGTATAGGATGAAGACAAACATAAGTTATAAACGAATTTGTTTTATACAAGATTTTCCGAAATGTTCGAACAAGAACCAAGTTCCTTAGGAACAAGTTTTTTTGTGTATTATAAGCAAGTACATGTCAAGTTTCTTGCATGACACAATTGCTAAGGTATGTTTCGTATAATCTATTGTTATCATTGGATAATTTCTGAATAAGTATGTCTATAATTGTATAGATATGTTTTTGTTGTTCTTGTGGAATATTATTGCATCCTATAAGTTTCAAGTATGCTTAGGTATGAAGGAAACTATAACCATAATACTTAAGGTGTTGATCAATAAAGAATAAGGATATTGAGCAAAAAAATGGAGGATAGCTAAAGAGCTATGTAAAAGGTGAAGATTGGTATGGAGCAGAAAATGAAACCATTCATGAGAGGTTAAGGTTTATGCATAGAATGTAAAATGGGTGCATGCATGAAGGATAATTGGTACGAAAAAATCTATGTAATTGGCAAGAATGAAAAATTGGTGCATAAGAAGTGATATGAAACATAAAATGTAATCACTTCAAAATATATACAAAGGACATATAATTATTGCCATATTAGTGAGAGTGGTATGGAGCATAAAATGCAACCACTAGAGTGTTTAGATCATAAGTTACCTAAAAACGCCTTGAGATCAATATTGAGAGTGAGCTTTTCATTGTCCTTAATACTTGATGTTATATTTGAGAAGAAGTGGGATATTTGAGCAAGCAAGGACATTTACAATGAAGACGTGACTTAGTAACCTTCTAAGATGACATAAGGTACGCACTTGATTATTTTACATTGTCTACTTGAGTAAGTTTCTCTGAACTCTTTCTTAATGCACGAGGGAATATAATTGCTTATCAAATTTCTTTGTTCAGTATGACTGTGAACTTAGAGAAATATCTACTTAATTGTCGTTATTACCTTGAGGTCAAGGAAAAATTTAAGTATGGGGGTATGATAACTATCAAAACAACACTTAGTCTAGTATATATTTCTTCACAAATACATATATTTTCTTGGTGATTTTACTTTTATTTAAAAGATTTCACGTGGTACATAGTTGTTTTTTGTGCAATTACAGGTTTCAGGTGAAATGGAGAGGTAATTTACTTGGAATTGAAATTTAATGCAAAAAGTGTGGCCAATGATGCAAATGTATGCAAATTGGAGGAAAATATTGGTGATTTGGATAAAGCTCGAAATGGCTAAGTCTAGAAGAAGAATTATGAAGAATTTAACTATTTGCGCATGCGACTATGGCTCACGCTCGTGACATTGCATAATGACAAACATAAACCTTTGGAGAATAAAGTCATGATCACAATACGCCAAAATGTACATGCGGATAAATTTCTTCTCAACTGACTTTTCAACCACCGAAATTGTCATAATTATTAATTGAAAAGGCATCTTTTCACCAACGTTGAGGAGTGAATCAACAAAACTTTTCACCCCTATATAAGGTGAAATTTTGGCCAAAATAATATACAATCATGAAGAGATTAATTCTCATAAATATAAACGTAGAAATTTTTTTTTCTTTGATAGTAATTTATGTAAACTCGAGCGAAATCATTCTCTTAGTAGATTTCTGCTTATTCTTGAGAGTTTATTGTTATAGTGTACTTACAAAACACTTATCAATAAAAATAATTGTTCTTTGTATTATCTTCTTTATTTACAAGAATTCAGTGCTTTACAAAGGAGAAAATTCATGCAAATAGTAGATCGAAAGTGAATGAAGATGGTCATGGTTGGAAGTTTGACAAACTTCAATAGAATACGGTTTAAATGTTAAAATTCTGTAATATTCTATTCACCTATATCCCCTTTATTTCATTTCAGTGTTTATACTTTATGTTTATTTGATGGCCTATTGTATGGTTTGCACCCTGAACTTTGTTTCAAAAACCAAATGACCCCTTGAATTTGAATTCTTCAAGTGCTTTGAAACTATTGAGACATGAATATGCTTTTACCTCCTTAGTTACCTTGAACTTGTACCTTCTATGGACATATATTTAATCCACGAAGTTATAAGAAGGCTTAAAGCAGTAGAAGGATCTGAGATGAAGGTGGAAGACACAATTAATGCAGAAACTACGGTGGCAGAAGAGAGGTAGAAGGCTTCAGAAACATAACTGTTTGTAGAAAGCAATTTTTCTAAACAAATCTCCATCGAAGTGAAACTTTTACGCAAACTGAATCACTAAGAAAGTAGAAGAAAAAATACTGATATGATGTATATGTAAGAAATAAAAATTGTAAAATGGGTATGGCCCAATTTTATACCCCAAGATCTAGTATAAATGTAGCATGTACTTTATTTTATCCGAATTATCTCATATTTTATATTTTGCGATGTAAAGCTCAGTTTATCTTGGTTTGAGACTTCAAATGAGAACCTTCTCATTATAACACTTTGATGTACAATAGTTTTGTCAACGTAGCTAATTTTTATGAGTTGAAAAAGTTAACTATAATTATTATGTAGATAAATTTTAAAAACATGACTTTTGATTTCAATGTTCATTGACCTAATATATTATTTTTGCATTAATACTAAAACTAAGACATTGAAAAAAAAAATCAGCTCATATGTCAATCCACAAAAATTAATATATGACTACAAAGGTGGTAATCAGTTTGATATCGTTTAAACAAAGTTTAGTGTTAAAACGTTGTGAATATAAAAAGTTATTATTATAAAACTCGCTCATTACAATCAAGTGGGCGAACGGATCCAAAAATACCTGGGTGGATAAAAGAAACATACGCCTACAAGTCTGCACCAATAATAATAACAAAAGCAAAAAAGAGCATTTTCAATACGGGTTAAAAAAAAAGCATCAAAGCTCCACTTGTATATATAATGAAATCGAACCCAAATAAAGTTTCTGCAATCTAATTATTCTAACAGAATCTGCACGTGTAATATCATGCCAAGGATACAAAACCAATTATTATAAATGTAAATCCGAAATGGTTATATCTGCTTGACCATTTTTGTTGTCTTATAGTTTGAAAACTGAAATCACCTTTGGAATTTGTTCATTATAAAAATTCTTCATAAAAATTCAATTAGTGACATTCACAAGTAAAAACAAAACTTTGCAAACAACAAAAGTTGTTTCATTCTCATTATTCCATTTTCCTTTTCCTTTTTTCAAATTTATCTAAAATGTGGCATATGAAATGGACATGGCAAGCGGCTGTGGCGGAGGAAGGATAGAGCTAGTGTCCTAGTGGTGGCCACAACGACAACTTTATTGACTAGTGATCCATAAAGATCCGACTAGATGTATAATTGTATTTCATGGATTTAAATTCTAACTACTTAGTCTAAGACATTCTCTATACACTAAAGAGTCAACTTCGCACGAACAAATTTGTTTCATAACAAGCCAAATAATGTCATAATTTTCATTATTACGTTGGATTATTTTATTCCGATTCAACTCACTTTTTGGACTCACTTCCGTTATCGACTCTTTTGAACTCACCACTGCTACGTTCTTCAATATATGCCCATTGCTCACCATTTCACTCAGTATTCGTGACTCAGTAATTGAACTTTTCTTCTTGTGTTGCATTGCAACTCGAACAATCTCGATTAGCATTGCACTTGATAATCTCCGAATCCCTCGAGCTCCGCCCATTAAAATCGCGGAGTTGACTTGACTTTTCTCCGTGTTTTTCTTCCCATGCTTGCTTGTACCGCTTAATATGTGCACCGATTCGGGATGCTGAGTTCTAACTCGGCCGAGTGGGTCGCCGAGTAACAGTAACTTTTTCACATTCACTAACATTATGTGCTTAAAATTTCTTCTAACTCGGCCGAGCAGCATTGAGTAACAAGGCCATCTTCTTAAACTCATAGGCACGTGGTCTAAAAACCCAGAAAGCGAGTTCTCTGGGTCAAGCTCACTCGCTTCAAAACCCACCACCGACCCGTAACTCAAACGATTTGACTCACCTTCAATATTTTCCTCGTCGGTGACATTATTTTCAAAGCGAATGTTCTTCCCCCATAGAGGCTCTCGCATTTCCTTCTTCGCATTCTTCACAAACTGAGTCACGTCAAAACTAACCGCCGACACTGAGTCATCATGACTCGTCCTGTTCAATTTTCTGTACAATCGAACGAGTTTCAAAAACGCGTCGTTCTCCTCTCGAATCAAAGGTTCAAATCGCGCCGCCGAAGAAGAGGAATAGAAAATAAAAACAGTATCAGCTCTCGCCGTAATACCAGACCGGTGAAGAAGCCTGAAAAAAAGCTTGAATTCATCATCAGTAATGTCTTCAACTACATGGCCAACAACAAGATCATTCATAGCTCTAGTTCCGCGGCTATAGAGCTTGCCCATACCTTGAAGAGCAAAAGATGGAGGAAACTGAGAATCCCTAGTCGCATTGTTGGACCAATAACTACCGGGAAACCACGAGAAATTTGGATCAGATGAAAGAGAGCGGCGGCGGGTGTTGGCAGGGAGTTTTCCCGGGAGAAACCGGCGGGGAAATTTGGGGGAGGTAGGCTCGAAAGTGGAGAGAGTGAAGAGGAGAAGAGTGAAAAAGAAGAGAAGAACACAAATTGAAATGGTGGATCGGGTTTTAGTGAGAATTGGATTGTTAGTGAAAATCCGTCCGGGATCCCGGTGTGACTTGATCGCCGTTGGACCTCAGAATATGTCGAGTTGATTGAACGTTGAGTTCCACCTGCAATGTGAAGCAAATTTGTGTGAAGGTCGGGGCTTTCTCCCCCGGGAAACCT
>CATIWQ010073391.1:0-33636 GCA_949673415.1 Euphorbia schlechtendalii | reverse complement strand
ATTAAAATATCGGCGATTTAAAGTTGTTAATTTAAATAAAAATAGTTCATTTTTATTTACACGTATGTTGGTCAATTTTATTAGTGAAAATGACCGCATGGCAAAAGGTGAGGTCTGTTATCTGGGAATATATTTTATTCCTTTCGTGGGGGTATTCTAATACAAAAATTAAAAAGAAATAAAAGAAGAAGAAGAGAATTACAACATTTACAATAAAATGATTCCTAGGTTCACATGTAGAAAGAAATTAAGAAGAAAAGGACGAGCACAAAATAAGCAGCTCTAGGAACTCAGAGGTTTTTACCCTTTTGGCGTGAATCTACTTCGGCGTGTCTGTTCGATCCCTGGGAGCGTTCCTCGTTCGTTTTTGTTTAATGTGATTTAATGTGAAAAGTAAAAGTCCAAAAATCTTCGTTTAGTTCTTGGGATTTTAGTGTAAAAAAGAATTGGTTGGAAAACAAAGTGTTTATTTATCCAAAAGATAATCAGATTCGGGTTCTAAATTTATTTTAGACCCGAGAATATCTGAGGATTTAAGAAGAAAAGATGAAGAAATTTTATAAAAAGATGAAGAAATATGAGATCCGAAAGTGTTTTAGATCCAAGAAAAAGTTAGCAGAACATGAGAAATATTGTTTTTATTTTTTGTTCTGAAAAAGAGGATTTTTTTTTCTGAATTTCCGGGCCCCCCTGTACAGAAAAAGACCCGATAATTTATAGAAAAAAGAAGTCCCGAAAAATCCAAAGTATAGAGCCTCGCCGGCGAGGGGTCTCGCGCGCGAGGCTCCCTCGCGTGTGCGCGAGGCTGCCTCCGCGCGAGGCTCCTTCGCGATCTGGATGACATCTCCTTCATTTTTTTATTATTTTATATATATATATATTTTTTTTTTTCTTTTTTGTATTTTTTTATTTAGTTAAATAATTTAAAATGTCCGAGGAGGATTCCCATTTGAAGATCGTCGGATGGTCGAAAATCGTGTGATTCGAGGATAAATTTCCTGAAAAGCCGTCATCATTGAACGTGTGAGCTGGTACAAAATCCTGTGCTCACAGCGGTGGTGGCGTGGGTTCTTCGATGGTATGGATCTCCTCAAATTTTGATACCCTGGCGTGGGCAAGCGAGCCCGAGCATCCCGAATCGACTCCCAGGATCGGATGTATCACATCCCTGGCTTTGTGGAGGGGCATCTCACCACCCATCTAGACACCACTTTTTCTCTAATGGCGAGGGTGGGGGAGCGATAGGCACACATGCTGCCCCAAAGTTTGCACACCATGACCTTCCCCCATGAGGACACCACCCATGTGAGTATCTCTCCACCCTTTTACTTTTAAGCTCAATTGATTCCTGCTTTAACCTTCGCTTCATCATGTCAGGTTCCCCAAGCTGATGCAGAGAAATATGTCCGTCACTACCTTTCTACCCGTGACATGATCATTGCGTAGAATGAGGCAACGGAGGTAAACCTGTTCAACTTTTTGTAAAATATATTTTTATGAATGCATGTTGATGCTTCGTCATTTGTTGACGTATTTGTGAGTGTTTATGTTGTGATGCATGCTTTCCATTACAGGCCTTAATTTCTCTGGAGCATCAGAACTTTCTAAGGTCCCATGAGCATGTGAGGACTCAGGATTTGAGGATCGCGGATTTGGAGAGGCGGTTGGATCAAACCCAAAGTTTTGTGCATCCAATAGCATCGAGTAGGAGCCGGTCAAGGATGCACTGGGGGACCACTTCCTGCTCTATCATGCACCGGGACAGATCTAGGAGTCGAGACATGGAGGTGGACAACTTCATAGTCGGGATCGAGGAGGATGAGGATGATGGGGAATCCTCTTCCATTTAGATTTTCTTTCATTTTCTTATTTGTAAATGTTTTCTTTATTTGTAGGGAAAAAACTTACTGTAGCTTTTTGGTGCTGTTGATGCCTTTTGCCTATTTTCTTATTTTTTTATGAATATTTTATTGAATTTGACCGAACTCCTTTATTCCAATTTATTACAACATTTGATTATTTTTCTCAATACGATGATGCTTGTTACGATTTTGTTGCTTAACGGTACTTCCCCCAATCTGAAATTGACCCGTAAATTGACTTTTAATCAAAACTGTGCTTTTTCAATTGACCACTGTAACTATAATATTGTTAACCACATGGGAAAATTCAATCTGCTAAAAGATATAAGCAAACTGCTTGAGAAGCAATATCGTTAATGATATCACGATATCATGAACAATATCACAATATCGTTAACGATATTGCAAAGTTGTTAACAATATTATTGTTAATGATATTGCGCAATATCATTAACTACATTGCACCAAATTCTAGCTTCTGCTTTCTTTTTGTCGCTCTTTTCAGATGGCATCTCATAACAAACAACTTCGGGCTTTCCTATGATAAGTGTACAATTACACTTATTATCAATATAATTTTACACACTAAGCACTATAGTTTAAGTCATTTTTATACTTCATATAAAAGATTTCACATGGTATGTAATTATTTTTGGTGCAAATGCAGATACTAGGTAAATATTGGGAGTAAAATGATCTAAAGTAGAAATCTATGTAAAAAGAGTGAAAAAGGTGTGAAAAGATGCATGGAACTTAAAGATTTGGCTTAGGATCGAAGTTGTCAAAGATCAGTAAAGTTACAAGAAGAATTCTGAAGAAAAACACATTTTACGACCGTGATAACCACTCGAGGTCGTGACTTAGTATTCTTCAGAATAGAAAATTGCCAAACAAGTATTCACGGTCACGACATGTGTATCATGGTAGTGACATTGATGATTTTTTGGTAAATTATTCTTAACTACCAACTGCTAGATAAGAAAGATCAACCACCATCAACTACCAATGAAAAGACACCTTTTGGAAGTCAACCAATCATGAAAAGGTGCCTATCCATTGTGGATAAGATTAAAGCTTCTCAACAAATCACAATGAAGTGATGAAATATTTCACCAATGGACACAACTCTTCTTATGGATAGACGCAACTCTTCATACTCTACAAATAGGGCTCCAAACTTAACCAATTTAATGGAATGGATTGAGAGGTGTGTGGAATTGCAAATTGTGTGGCGTATAGTGTGTGTAGCTAGAGATAATTATCTAGTTTTTGCTACATTCATAAATGCATAAGTGTTTCGAATCCTTATTTCGATCACTAGATTTCTCTACATATTCGAGCAATTGTTGTATAAGTGTAATTGTAAATCACTTATCAATGAAAGTTTTGGTTCTTCAACATTCATTTATTTGATATTCACAAAGAATAGCATCCTAGCGGAGGTTCTGTACAAGTCGAGACCGAATTCAAAGCAGAAGCCGGAATTGCGAAAATTGATGACTCCCATCAAAGAGTGGATACGGTTTGATCAACTTTAGCTTTCACTTGCATACCTTACAACTTTGCTTTGCTTTCTACTTATACTTTCTATTTCAAAGATTATGATATGTTTATGTGTCATAATGTGTATTTCATGTTGAGTCTTGTATATTAATCAAGTTATATGCTTTTGAGTTAACTTTAAGAGTAGTTTCAAGGTTAACGAGATTATGTATAATTACTGGATCTGTGATTATAACGCTATTTAGTAGGCCAACATTTTTGTAATTGTAAATGTTGCTATGTGAGAGCGACCTGTACTAAGCATAGTAATATTGTTATCCAAGTTTATATAATCGTCTTAATTCTTTTGCACTAGATTTAGAAAAGTCATTTCATGTGTTACTCTGCGGTGAATAATTGAGTATCTGAGTGTCTAGAATCTTGTCTGTTAAATTAATCTAGTGAACATAATGTCTTTGATGACCTTGCATGTTTTCTTTGCTATACTTGTTCGTAGGGAAAATATATATACTTTTATCTTCTCTAATCTTTCATACATTTATCTATCCATCCATCATTCCAAACTTCCCAACTAAAATCTAATTTATTTTATTTTCTTTATTTCGTTTCTCTTCTTGATCTTTAGAGTTGGTCCTTCCCTGTGGTATTGATATCTTTTAAAACTACATCGTAACTGTATACTTGCAGTGGTCACCATTTTTCTATTTAGATAAGCGGTATTGACAACACATGTTCGTATTTTGAACTTTTATCTTATCGGTAGAAAAGTGGGGAACAAGGTTTTTGGCTTCATTTTAGAATATAACCCCTCAGAGTCATTAGTGTCAAAACCTTGCGAACAAGTTTTTGGCGCTATTGCTTGGGAAGGCAAGTGCGTTCTAGAGATTAAATTACCGAAGAACGGGAAATTATATTTAATACGTTTGTTTTTCTAAGTTTTTCTAGGTATTAAGTCTATAAATTGAAGAAATAAGAAGGATTACAGAAGGTCACAATTGTGACTATAGATCGCGCTCGTGAAGTTATACAGCAATACCTTCTATTCTTGTTTTGAAGGAAATCATGATTGTGATAGGCCTTTGTGATCGCAACATGGGCCCTGGATTCTCCTTCTTAATAAAAACGGGTTTATTGTTTTCTTACTTTTCTTTTTCAAAATTTTAGACTAGTTAGTTGTTTGTTTATTTTTTCATTTTTAATAAAATCTCTCACAATAAGGACATTGTGTTCTTTATTTTTTTATTTTTTCATTTATAACTTATCCATTCTTATACTTTACTAACATTTATCCAAGGTTATTGTAAGTGTTAGGTATTACAAGTTTGATGTTAGTGCAAAATTTGAGCGCATGTTTAAATTGAGCGTTATTAGCACAACATTTATCAATTTGGCAAGGATGAGTGGTGAGTAACATTCGAAAGCAATATTCCAAGTAAGTTTCGATATATATTTCAATGCAACATGAATTAGTATAAGTTATATAGTTTTAGTTTAATGCTTCCGATAAGTTTAAGTGGAGTAATTATTAATGGTATTCTTACTATGAGTTTTATATGCAAATCTCAAATAAGTCTTATAAGTATTGAGTGTGTTTAAAGTGTTGGGAAGCTATAGCCATAATACTTTGAAATTGATCAATAAAGGATGAGGGTATTAAAAGAAAAATCAAAAGAAAGAGAGGATAACCAATGAGTTATGCAAAAGGTGAGGAATGGTAAGGAGCAGAAACTGCAACCATTCATTGAGTGAAAAAAAGGAAAAATAATAGCATAGCACGAAAAATGGGTGCAAAGTACAAAGTACTTCAAAAACATATGCTTAAAAGAAAAAAAATGAGAGAGTGGTATGGAGCATAAAATGCAACCATTGAAAAAAGGGGAGAGTGGTATGCAGCATAAAATGCAACCACTAAGAGTGTTTTAGCATCCTTGGTTACCTAAAAATGCCTTGAGAGAAAATTAATCAAAGTGTGATTTCTATGTCCTTTATACTTTTTACTATGCTTAAGAGAAGGAAATATTTGAGTATGCATATAACACATTTATGAAGATGCGATTTGGTTGACTCTCCATTAAGAGAAAAGGTATGCAACTAAACTCTATAAATTACACATTACTAATTTGTGGGAAATTTCAGACTTCTACTTGAATCTTTTGCAATGTGGGAATGTGGTACTCACTACAATAGTCTTTCGCCATATGAGGTACGAACTTGATTACCAATTTATACACTTCTGTTGAATTTACCTTGAGGACAAGGCAAAAGTTAAGTGTGGGGGTATGATAAGTGTATAATTACACTTATTATCAATATAATTTTACACAGTAAACACTATAGTTTAAGTCATTTTTATACTTCATATAAAAGATTTCACGTGGTATATAGTTATTTTTGGTGCAAATGCATATACTAGGTAAATCTTGGGAGTAAAATGATCTAAAGTGGAATTCTATGTAAAAAGAGTAAAAAAGGTGCGAAAAGATGCGTGAAACTTAAAGATTTGGCTTAGGATCGAAGCTGAAGAATTCTAAAGAAAAACACATTTCACGATCGTGACAACCACTCATGGTCGCGACCTAGTATTCTTCAGAATAGAAAATTGCCAAACAAGTATTCACGATCGTGACATGTATATCGCAGTCACGACATCGACGATGTTTTGGTCAATTCTTCTTAACTACCAACCACCAGATAAGAACGATTAACCACCATCAACCACCATCAACTACCAACGAAAAGACACCTTTTGGAAGTCAACCAATCATTAAAAGGTGCCTATGTATTATGGATAAGATTAAAGCTTCTCAACCAATCACAATGAAGTGATGCAATCTTTTGCCAATGGACACAACTCTTGGTATGGATAGACGCAACCCTTCATACTCTATAAATAGGGCTCCAAACTCAACCAATTTCATGGAATGGACTGAGAGGTTTGTGGATTTGAAAATTGTGTGGCATATAGTGTGTGTAGGTAGAGAAAAATTATCTAGTTTTCGCTACGTTCATAAGTGTTAGTGAGAAAATGTATAAGTGATTCGAATCCTTATTTCGATCACTAGATTTCTCTACATATTCGAGCAATTGTTGTAAAGAGTAATTGCAAATCACTTATTAATAAAAGTTTTCGTTCTTCAACATTCAGTTATTCGATATTCACAAAGAATAGCATCCTAGCTGAGGTTCTGTACAAGTCAAGACCGAATTCAAAGCAGATGTAGGAATTACGGGAGCTTTCACATGCATACCTTACAACTTTACTTTTCTTTCTACTTATTCTTTCTATTTCGAAGTTTATGATATGGCTATGTGTCATAATGTGCATTTCGTGTTGAGTCTTTTATATTAATCAAGTTATATGCTTTTGAGTTAACTTTAAGAGTAGTTTCGGGGTTAACAAGATTGTGTATAATCACTGGATCTATGATTATAACACTGTTTAGTGAGCCAACATTTTTGGAATGGTAAATGTGGCTATATGAGAGGGACCCGTACTAAGCATAGTAATATTGCTATCCAGGTTTATATAATTGTCTTAATTTGTTTGCACTAGATTTAGAAATTCCATTTCATGTGTTGTTCTGCTGTGAATAATTGAATATCTGAGTGTCTAGAACCGAGTCTGTTAAATTAATCTAGTGAACATTATATCTTTGATGACCTTGCATGTTTTCTTTGCTATACTATTCATAGGGAAAATTTATATACTTTTATCTTCTCTAATCTTTCATACATTTATCTATCCATCCATCATTCCAATCTTCCCACTAAAATCAAATCTATTTTATTTTCTTTATTCCGTTTCTCTTGTTGATCTTTAGAGCTGGTCCTTCTCTGTGGGATCGATATCTTTTAAAACTACATCGTAATTGTATACTTGTTGTGGTCACCATTTTTCTATTTAGATAAGCGGTATTGACAACACCTATTCATATTTTGAACTTTTATCTTATCGGTAGAAAAGTGGGGAATAAGGTTTTTGGCTTCATTTTAGAATATAACCCCTCAGAGTCATTAGAGTCGAAACCTTGTGAACATATACTCACAATGAAGAATCCCAACTGAAAGAAACTCGAGAGATTCGGCTTGTGGGGTTTCCGATAACTTACTTTTCACCCAGTGAACACGGCCTTGGTTAGAGTTGCTATCTCATCTTGGGATCTAATCGCTCATGTTTTTTTATTTTCTCATGAGGAGCTATTCCCAATGATCGATGAGTATCAGGCCATCCTCGGGATCCCATGTCCCCGGGCTTTTCCTTTAGAGGTCCCGTCCTACCGCTTCGGTGCCGAATCTTCCCTCCGGGGTTTGTGGAATTTGGACTCTGTGACCCCTTTTTTCGCTCACCCACCTTCTCCAAGCGGGTTTCTTGTCGACGCGATGCTGGAGTGGTGCATCGGTGCCCCTAGAGCTCACATTTCTTGGCATTTCATGATAGCTCTACTCCTGATGTCAGAGTTTATTTGTTGAGTTGGCCATGTTGCCCCATTTCAGCTAATATCCATCATCAACCCACTTTCTCAGGAGAATTCTCCATCTGTCCTGGCACTAGCCGAGAACCTTATAAGAATGGATGTCGCTATCTCCTACCTTGGTCTGATTGACGATCGCTTCATGCTTCTCGAGGTAAGCCCGTAATGACCATATTTTTACTTCCCTCATTTCCCATCTATCTTAGAAGGGTTTACTTAAGGTTTGGCTTTTGGAAAAGCTTTCCCTGATTGGTGATCCACGGGGAACCCTTCTGATTACTCTCCCATAACTCATAATAAACAGGGGCTGATGATTGACGGACACTTCCGGATGACTAAGCATAATAGGACTCAAATTTTTGGTAGACTTTTTGATGACCGGATCCACTGGCTTTGCCCCTAATGGGCGATTACTTCGCAATTCTGATGCACGAGAATGGGATCCTGCTGATGGGATTATATCTTTCCACATATTATTCGCCTTGTCGCATTTGTAGGCAACATGGGAGGCATCATATGTTCTTCCCGGGTTTTTTAGTGGCATCATTCATGGTCAGATAGATTACCCTCCTTGTGGGTTCAGCATACCCAGTTTGTTCATCTGGATTATAGAGCGGCCAAGACTATGGAGATGGATAGGTTCTATCACGGATGGCTTGCAGCGATCAAGTCCTTGACAGACCCTGAGTGGTATGCGTGGGTGACTCATGAGTGGTTGAGGGAGGAAGATGGCCTAAGCCCTTATGGTCGTAGGTAGAGCCAGCTCGATAACTTGGTCTAAAATGATGCTATTTTAATTTAAAAAAGAATAAAAGAATATACCAATGTGGTATGATTCTATCGGATTTATTTGTCTTTTCTTTTCCTAAGTAAAATCTATAGAACTAACCGTATTATGGAATGTTTGTTGTTTACTTATGAAATTTCAACCATAAGCATTCATACATTTTCATAAACATATACACAAACATTTTCAGCAAGAAATGATATCTTTATTGATGAAATGAATCGAAGTACAAATGTTTTGAGTGATCTGACTCCTGTCATTAGCTAGCCCTCTCAGGTTTTCTAACAAATGAATTTATTCCTCACTCATTGTCCTAAGTTTTCCCTGAATTGCCCTTTCGGGTTTTCAATTCAGCGGACTACCTTATTTTGCGAAAAATGGTCCTAATTTTTTTATCAACGAACCAAGTGTTAGCTGATGAGCTTGTTTACATATATATTTTTTTTGTTTTGTACTGCTTTTATTGGATTTATTTCTTTTCCTAAACGTGGTAGCGCTTGAGCCTATCTTGATTGATGTGGTTGACGAACTTATTGCCATCCATATCCATGATCTTGATTGCCCCTTTGCTCAGCACCTTCTTAACTTCAAATGCACCTACCCAGGGGTTGCCTCTGGTACTTGACTTTGTTATTGTATGCACTAGCCATTTGTTGCTGATACATTTAGAGGCGATCTAAGGCTTTAAGCCGATGCTCATCAATCATGTTAAGCTATTCAAATCTAGCACTGGCCCATTCTAACTCCCTAACTTGGCTTCAATGGCTACCCTTAAAGATCCCATTTCTATCTCCACTAGCAAGACTACCTCCATTCCGTATACTAATGACAACGGAGTCTGATTTGTGGGGGTCCAAATGCTTATCCTATAGCCCCAGATTGTGAAAGGTAACTTATCTGCCCAATCTTGATAAGTGGTTACCATCTTGCACAGGATCTTCTTTATAGACTTGTTGGCTGCCTCCACTTCCCCATTAGCTTGTGGTTTGTATGGTGAAGAGCGATGATTCTCAATACCGTATTTCTCATTAAGCTTGGTCATTGCCCCTTGGAATTGAACTCCATTATCTGAGACAATATGATGATGAATCCCATAATGGGTGAAGATTTGCTTCTCTATGTACTTTGCCATTTCTTGATGATGATATTGGAGTAGGATTCATTTTCTACCCACTTGGAGAAGTTATCAACTACCACTACGATGAATCTATGACCGTTGTTGGAGGAGGGGAGAATCTCTCCAATTATATCAATCCCCCACATCGAGAATGGCCAAGGAGCAGATAAATTGTGGAGATCCAAGGGAGGTAGATTGCTAAGGTCCCCAAAGATTTGGCATTCATGACATTTCTTCACCTCTGCCACATAGTCTACGACCATGGTGGTCCAATAATACCCTTGATGCTGAATCTTCTTAGTCAGAGCTAAATGTTCATGTGTGGCCCGCAGTCGCCGACATGCATACATTTGATAACGAGGAATGTCTCTTTCTCAGTCAGGCAACGAAGTAGTAAACCCTTTGGAGTACGTCGGAAGAGATCATTATCAAGGAGTTGGAATTGGATGGCCAAGAGATGGAAGGAAGTGTGCTCCGAGTCTGTGGCACCCTCAAGTTAATACCATCTTTCAAAAACTTGACAATGTCAAAGTATCAGCAGCCAGAATCCATATCCTCATCAACAGTCACCACCTTACAATAATAGGGCTCCTTGGCTGATTGAAGCACCAACAATTTGATGGGTCGGGTCTGGGGCCCTTACCACATAGAGGCCAAAGTGGCTAGGGAGTCTGCCATTTGGTTATCCTCTCATAGTATGTGATGGAATACACATTTATTGAACTTGTTGGAGGCTACCCAGATCACTTCCAGATAGGGGCAAAGAGACTCCTCCTTGATCTCCCAATCGTCGGTTACTTGCCAAATTACTAAGGTTGAATCTTCGATAACCGAGACCTCTATGGCTTTCACCTTCCTTAGTGCTTCTAAGTTGAATAGACATGCTTTGTATTCTGCCCTGTTATTCATGACTCTGAACTCCAAATGCTTAGACAATGGAATGACCTCATTATGGGGTGTAATCAAGGCCACGCCAAGGCCTATTCCCTTGCGAGTCATTGCGCTATCAAAATACATAGTCCATTCCTTCTTCACTTCTTTTACCAAGGAGATTTGCTGGTTCGGGAACTCAAGGTTTTCTATGTAATCGGAGTTCATTGCTTGATTAGCCAAGAATTCAACAACCGCTCGGCCTTTGATGACTTTTCTGGTGCTATACTTGATGTTGAAATTTGGAGAGGAGTAACAACCACTGGGATAGTTTGCCTGCCAACGTGGGAGAATGGCATAAGTACTTCATAGGATCGACATTAGCCACCGCCTACACCTTGTAAGATTGGAAATAATGGCGTAACTTCTTAGTCAACCATACCATTGCTACGGATATCTTCTCCACCACCGTGTAGCGGGTTTCGTATTCTAGCAACTTCTTACTTAAGTAGTATATCGTGTGTTCCCTCTTATCATCATGCTCTTACACTAGCATTTCCCCTACAAAGGATTCCTCAATGGCTAAGTAAAGGATAAGAGGGCGGCCTGGGACAGGAGGTTTCTGGACAAGAGGGTTGATTAAGTACTGCTTGATCCTCTTGAAAGCGATCTGGCAATTGTCATTCCATACCACTGGTTGATATTTTTGTAGAAGTTTAAAAATCAACTAACAGATGGTGGTTAGGTGGGTAATGAACCCGCTGACGTACTGCAACGATCCCAAGAATGATCGCACTTCTTTCTCCGTCTTTGGCACTGGCATTTCCCTGATGGCCTGGCTTTTATCTGGATCCATCTTTGTGCCCCTTTGACTCACTATATGTCCTAATAGTTTTCCCAAGGTAACCCCGAATATGCACTTTTTCAGGTTTAGGCAGAGGTTATACTTCTCAATTCTAGTGGGGAATCTATCGAGGACTGCCACATGCTCTTCCTAAGTGTTGGATTTAACTAGCATATCATCTATATACACTTGTACCTCCTTGTGGATCAAGTCATGTAGTAGGGCGGTTGCAGCTCTTTGATAGGGTGCTATGGCATTCTTCAACCCAAAGGGTCTGACCTTGTAATAATAAACCCCCCACTCGATGATGAAAGTAGTTTTGATCTTATCTTTAATAGCCATGAGGATCTGATTATACCCCGAGAAACCATCCATGAATTAGTACATCACAGCCTGAGCAGTGCTTTCTACCAAGACGTCGACATGGGGCAGAGGGAAGTCATCTTTCGGCGAGGCCTTGTTAAGATCTCAGAAGTTTACACATACCCGAGCCTTCCTGTCCTTCTTTGCGACTAGGACGATACTAACCAACCTGATAGGATACTCCACCACTTCTAAAACTTGGCTTCTATCTGCTTGGCCACTTCTACTTTCACTTTTCCAGCCCATTCATGTCGTAGTCTCCGTAGCTTTTGCTTGACTGGTTTGACTCATCGATTGTTTAGGCTCCTATGCTTGGCGATTTCTCTATAAACCCCTAGCATGTCCTAGTATGACTAGGCGAATGCTACCACATGCCTTCTAAGTAATTTGTTATCTAACACTCTTCCTCAGGAGTCAGATCAATAGAAATCATCACCATTTTAGGTGATGCATCCGTACCCAAATTAATGTCATTCAAAGAAGTATCAGTTATAATAAAAACATTATGCCAATGATCATGAAAATGCATGCTTCCATCTGGTAAAACATCACACAAGTCAGCAAAGTTCTTATTCATTGATTAAAATGCCTCATAGGCTGAATTGTTCACATCGAAAATTTTTGCAATATTAAAAATTACATCGTTAGCATCATTATCCTCCACAGATGGAGGGTCTTCAGTTGTCACAAGAGCTGGCTTTTAGAGAGTGGGCTCAATAAGGATGGTCTTCTTCTCCTGGACAGCGGCTTTGGTGATGACCTCTGCGGCTGTAGAAAACTGTTCCTTGATGCCTCCCTCCTTCTTCTTCATTAGTATTGTGAGGGCTTTGGTGATCTCCTCGATAGCATATTGGACTTCGTCTTCCATAGGTTCAAATTCAGGTTCGTCTTCCACGAACATCTTAGCGTTCCCTTTATTCTTGGCAGCCACCATAACCACTTCAAGAGCCTCAACCTGCACCCTTTCCTCTATGACAACCCCTTCCGGTACTCAAATTCTTTTAAGCCATCTACATACTCGATAATTGAAGCCAACATGCACCCCTCAGTAAAATCATACACAACTCCAAATATCTCAAATCTTGGCACATACTCTCCACCTACTAGCATAGGCTCACTATCCCCTAAGTATTGCTTCCCCCCTTCAATTGCGCACACTTTAACAAAATTATAAAAGGATGGTCGCTTGTGCTTATAGATCTTATGCATAGGGGTGAACTCTAATCCAGCACTAGGGGTTAGTAGGAGAGGATCAATGGCTTCCACCATACCTTGGTGATACTTGCCGAGTCCTTTTTTCCTAGAACAAACCCCTGAATCTTCATGATCTTCTTCAAACCAGCTGAGAAATATCGGTATCCCATGGGGATCTTCTTCTTCTTTTTTACCTCTTCTTCGTGGCCGATCATGACCACCCTCAACTCTCCTAGCCCTTGTTTTGCAAAAGCTTCTGCTACCATCATGAACTCCTTATCCGTCTCTATACTGACTAGTTTTCCTTGATGAACCAGTTTAATCTTCTGGTGCAGCTTAGAGGGGATAGCACCTAGAGCATGAATCCACGATTTGCCCAATAGTAGGGAAAAAAATTGAAATGTCTAACACCATGAATTTCACCTCTAACTTTACTCCATTCACTATTACAACTGTAGTGAATGTTCCAACTACCCCGCGCTTGGAGTTATCATAGGCCCGGATGATAGTATCCGACCTCTCCAACATACCTTCGTTTAACCCTAGGTGAGGCAGCACTTTTAGTGGGCACAAATTCAACGCCGACCCTTCATCCACCATTACACAAGGAATGGACCTATCAAAGATATTGAACCTAATGAAGAGGGCGTTGTTGTGATTTTGATGTTCTGGTGGTAGGTCTGACTAGTCAAATGTGATGGCTGGACTTCTCCTCAAGGGTATCCCTTCCCCTATCGCTGAGCACATTTCAATCACCGAAGTGGTTGGTGTGGCCTCCATTTCCATCAATTTTTTCACTAATCCTCTATGATGTGCCTCAGAGAAGCGTAGCAATTGTCATATGTTGTACTTAGGTTGAGTGCTCTTGAGCTGGTTGACCAAGGGGTCGACTTCCAGCTCATCTTCATTAACTATAGGGGATAGGGGTGGCTCTGTTTGATCCTTGGTAACCTCTTCATATGATGAATTCCCAAGCTGGATAGGATTGTATCTAAAAACTCGACCGCTGCGAGTCACTCTCAACACTCCATCTTCTATCACCCTCATTTCGGTGGGTTTCTTCCATGGGTGTTGCATTCGCTCCTTCCTTTTCTTAGTGTTCTTCAATTGGTAAGAGTCTAGATTGATCAGGTCCTTACCATATAGGATCTCTTCGCCCTCCACCACACGAGTGCCATCCCTCTCTCCCTTCATCCAGGATTTTAACACATACCCATCGAAATCAATGTGTTTCTCCTTCACCTTCATCATTTTTTATTCTTCCCCCCTCCCTTAGCTCTGTCTACAACTACACAAACTCAAACAGGTTATAATCATCCACCGCGCTTTTGATAAACATCAAGACTAATCCCACAGATTTCACCTCGGGGGTAGAATGGATTAGCATATCTAGGACTTGGTTCGAGGGGATCCCGGTTCCTATGATCAAAATGCGATGATCTCATACCTAGAGGTATCACTCAATGTCGTGTCCGGTCGAGATAATATCGATGAAGCCCAGGTATTCATTTTGAGCTAGGCGATCATGGATATCTAGCCACACTCCTTCAATCAACATCTTCATGAGCTGGTCGGTGGTGGGCTTATCCTTGATCACTACTTGGAGGGACATCCATCCTTGTGCATATGCACTGAATGGCTCATACTCATCCTACCTACAGGCCACCAATTCTCTCATTCCCTATTTAGGCCTATATATGAACATGAAGCTATCTCGAAATACCCGAGAGACCTTTCTCCAATTCCTCCTTATGATTGGGGATTGGTTCATATACCATTCGCCAACTGTTCCGGTCAGAGAGTAAGGGAAAAGTGTAGGGAGAATCTCATCCAAGAGTCCCTAGGCTAATATAAATGCCTCGAATCAGATGAAATGAAAAGATAGGCCTTCACTTCCATCGTATGAGGGCATTCCCCCGATGGTAAAATAAGGGTAATTATACTACGTCCTTCCTCCAACTTGTGAGAAACTAGCTTCTTCCTCCATAGCCGCATCTGGCGCTCTCCAATCATCAATGTCCATGACACGCTCCCCCCTACTAGCCTGCACCACCAATTTCAACACCTGCTCTTCTGGAAAACCCGAATCTACAACATAAATCCTCGCATCGATCTCGTTCACCAACTTGTCTAGCTTCCTACCTTCCTCTAACAGCATCTCCAAGATCATTATTCTTAATCGGAACAACCGCTCGTTATAAAATTGGCGGGTTCCTCCCATTATTCTTCCCATTATCGAGTGCTCATCAATCCTCACCTTCATTGTTACTTCAATCGATAACCACCTAAGGGCATACTCGTAGAAATTCTCTTAGCTCTTGCATCCCTATTT
This sequence comes from Euphorbia schlechtendalii, assembly GCA_949673415.1. NCBI lineage: Eukaryota > Viridiplantae > Streptophyta > Magnoliopsida > Malpighiales > Euphorbiaceae > Euphorbia > Euphorbia schlechtendalii. The sequence goes on along the minus strand of CATIWQ010073391.1, from coordinate 18,292 downwards.
TTTAGTATTCTAAGAACACGTTGTGCTCCCTCAAAGCACTAGAAATCCTCTCTCAGTCCTCCTTTACCGCCTTAGGTGGGAAGGAATACCATTTCGCAGCTATCCTAGCCAAAGAACAGGGAAATAACTTAGCCATTAAATCATCGGAAAAACCTTTCACCTGCATCAAGGCTTCAAACTTCAAGAGATGGAAGGATGGTGAATCCTTTCCAATAAACATGGGCATCCCGTATAGATTAAAATTTGGGTCCTTACATTGAAAGGACCAGCCGAATCCAATAAAACTGGCCCCATCCTCGAGGGCATCCAAGATACGCCTTTCATTAATACCAGCACCTATCACCATCAAAAATTCCCCAGTCATTTCTTTGATACATCTTAAACCTTCTTCTCTTGTAACCAAGAATTGATCATCCTTATTGCTCCATCAAACTACGGGAGCGGGTTGAACTTAATGCTTGCTTTCAACCTAAGCTTTGTCACCACTCCATCCTTAACCAACTTCTGGATGGCCTTTAATAGGTCTTTGCAATTATTCATGTGGTGGCCTACCGGGACGTGGTAATTGCAAAAGTTTTGCTTGTTTTTGCGGTTGGGTAGCGACTAGGTCTTCATACTATCAAGCTTCTTCAACTCCAGCAGCTTAGTGAAGAGAAAGCTGAGATTGGCTCCATATGGAGAGATCCCATAGTATTCCTCCTTCGATAATCTAATAGCCACAACTAGCTCAGACTGGACCAACTGGACTACAGCTTACTTACCCTTAGACTATGAGGGGTTGGAGGTTGATGATCCTGAGTCATTGTTCCTGAACCACATCTTACTAGTGGGTTACACCACGGGAATCTCGAGGGACTCTATCCACTCCAATATTTTTACCTTCTCGAATACTTAGTTGTAGGAGGAAAGGTATCCGTCCCCAACCTTTATCTGTATGCGGGTAAAGCCCCAGCTAGCAACTATGCGATCATCTCTGAAAATCAGAGACAATCCTTTAATAAGACCTTAGTGGACATCCATATGCTATAGTAAGGCTTAAACATCTCCCCAGGATTTTGCCTTACGGCCTATAGGTTTTGCATCATCATCTTCATTTGGGAGTTGAAGCTGTATTGCTCTCCCAAAGATGTAGACAGTCGCTCCCAATTATGAGACACCTCGATGGGAAAATTGTTATACGATTGGTTAGCCAGAGCTACCAACATAACTATAAACATCTTAGCTAGCATCTTGTTGCTAACAGGAAGAGCATGCATTACTATCTAGTAATTGGTCAGGTGGGCCTGGGGATCTCATTCCCCATTGAACTTTACTAGCTCCAGCATCATCACTTGGTACTACAGGCACACCGTATAACTACCAGGCTAGAAGACTGGATGCTGAGCAGTGTTAGTTGCAAAGAACTGTTGCCATAGCTCTTCTATACTGGGCTGGGAAGTAGGATAGCCCATCTCCGACCTAGGTTAGAAGCCGTACTAATTGTAAGGGTATTGGGGGTACGAAGGACCCTTGGGAGGAAGTGCTAAACCTGGTTGAGCCGAGAATTGACCTAGATATAGTACCACTAGCGCATTGACATTCATGCCATAACCGAAAGATAGAGCTTGGAAGCTCGGAATAGTCCCAAATTGGGAAAAGAACCCTTGCACGGTAGGGGTGAAACCAAAAGATGCCACTCCTGGCCTTATTGTTGCTACAAACTACTAATAACCTGGTAGAAACATTAGCTGCAAGTGATCACAAAAGTTTTTGGCGATACTCGTTTCGAAAGACTTATCCCTGGCAACACCTCCAAAAACTTGATCGCAAGGTTTTGACTCTATTAATTCTGAGGGCTTATATTTTATAATGATGCCAAAAACTTTGTTCCCCACTTTTCCATCGAATAAGATAAAAGTTCAAAATATGAACAAGTGTTGTCAATACCACTTATCTAAATAGAAAAATGGTGATCACTGCAAGTATACAATTTCGATGTAGTTTTAAAAGATATCGATCCCACAAGGAAGGGATTCCGTTCTAAAGACAAACTAGAGTTACAGAACAAAATAAATAAGATAATTTGTAGCATTTGGATGGTTTGGATGATAGACTAATGAATAGACATATGCATGAACATATTAGAGAAGACGTAAATTATATAGATATTCCTTAAGAACAAGTTTAGTATAGAAAAACATGCAAAATCATCAAGAATAATTCACACACTAAATAACTTCAACAAATATGGTTCTAGATGCCCTAATATTCAATAATTCATTATAGAGCAACACATGAGATGACTTTTCTAAATCTAGAACAAATTATGACACTTACAAGAACCTGGATAACAATATTACTATGCTTAGTATGGGTCGCTCCCACGTAGCCATATTTAGCAAGTTACCATTCCAAAAATGTTGGCTCACTAAACAGCATTATAATCACAGATCTAGTGACTATACACAATCTTGTTAACCCTGAAATCACTCTTAAAGTTAACTCGAAAGCATATAACTTGATTAATATAAATGACGTAAAACGAAATACTCGTTATGACACATAGACATATCATAAACTTCGAAATAGAAAGTATAAGCAGAAAATAAAGTAAAGTTGTAAGGTATGCAAGTGAAAGCTAAAATTGATCAAATCGTATCCACTCTTTAATGGGAGTCGTCAATTCCCGCAATTCCTACGTCTACTTTGAATTTGGTCTCAACTCGTACAGAACCTCTACTAGGATGCTATTCTTTGTGAATTTCGAATAAAAGAATGTTGAAGAATGAAAAATTTTATTGATAAGTGCTTTGCAATTACATTCATGCAACAAACGCTCGAATTTGTGTAAAAATATAGTGATCGAAATAGGAAACGAATCACTTATACATTTTTCTTGCTAAGACTTTGAACGTTGCTAAATCTAGATATTTTCAATCTCTATCTATACATTCTATTCATGCCATCCATGCACCACACACGAAATTGACTGGTCTTGAACCCTATTTATAGAGTGTGATGGGTTGCGTTTATCCAAATGAAGGGTCGTATCCATTGGCAAAGAGTTACATCACTTCATTGTGATTGGATGCAAAATCTTATCCTTATCCATGATGGAAAGGCACGTTAACTTCCAAAATGTATCTTTTCGTCTAGTAGTTGATGGCGGTTGATCGTTGTTATCTGGCGGTTGGTAGTTGATAAGAGATAACAAATAACCGTCACAAGTCGTGATCAAGAATTACATGTCACGATTGTTACTAATGGTTGACATTTTTCTATTTTGAAGAATAACAAGTCACGATTGCGAATTGGTGTCACGACCGTGAATTTTGTTTTTCTTCAAAATTCTTCTTGTAACTTTACAGATCTTGAACATCTACGATCATAAGCCAAACCCTTGTATTCCACACATCTTTTTACACCTTTTTCACTTTTTTTCCATAGAATTCCATCTTTGATCATTTTACTCCCAAGATTTACCTAGTTTCTGCATTTGCATAAAAAACAACTACATACCACATGAAATCTTTTATATGAAATATAAAATGAAACAAAACCATATCATTTTATAATTGAAAATGTCATGATAATAAGTTTAATTATACTCTTATAAGCAAGCCTGACTGCCCGGGTAGAATTGACTGATCCACAACCCACTAATCTACTCTAACTCCTGCCTGGCCACTACTTCTTGAGACTTGGCCTGATCTGAGACTAACTTATCCCAATCTTGGTGGGAATTGGAATTGACCTACTACTTGAGAGCCTCCTGTGCTGAGCTAGCCGCTAGATGATGGAAATGTGTGAGGAGTAGAGCCGGGCCTCCTAGCCACTAGGTGATTGGTAGCAGAGGGACCTTAAAGATTTCCGATGAGCTCTTGATCATGTTTCCTAACCTCTTGTTGCCTAAGATGGGCTTAGAATTGAATAGCTTGGGTGAATTGATCACTGTAGAGAACTGCATTGAGAGCATTGGCTATCTCTTAACTCGACCAAAACTATGAGGCCATAGGCCTATCCTGAACTTGCTGATCACTCCTCCCTGAAACATTCTACTACTCTGCTATCTTGAGTATCTGCTCTGAATAAAAAATTGAACGCTACTCTAAACTAAACTCCGAACCTGAATCTGAACCTTAACCCTCGCTGGAATCTATGTGTGGAAGACCCTAGATGAATGGATTTGTTTGGTGAGCCATGATGGGAGAGATCCGGTGGTAATTGCAGAAGTTTTTCTTGTCTTTGCAATTGGGTGGCAACTAGGTCTTCATATTGTCAAGCTTCTTCAATTACAGCAGCATAGTGAAGAGAACGCCAAGATTGGGTTCATATGGAGAGATCCCATGGTATTCCTCCTTTGATAATCTCACAGTCACAATCGGCTTAGACTAGACCAACTGGACTGTAGCTTGGTTACCCTTAGACTATGAGGGGTTGGAGGTTGATGATCCTGAGTCATTCTTCATAAACCACGTCTTGCTGGTGGGTTGCACAACCAGCATCTCGAGGGACTGTATCCAATCCAATCATTAGACCTTCTCGAATACTTCATTGTAGGAGGAAAAGGTATCCATCCCCAACCTTTGTCTGTATGCTGGTAAAGCCCCAACTAGCAACTTTGAGATCATCTCTGAAAAACTGAGATAATCCTTCAATATGACCTGAGTGGCCATCCATCTGCTATAATAATGCTTAAAGGTCTCCCTAGGTTTTTGCCTTATGGCCTCCAGGTTCTGCATCATCTTCTTCATTTGGGAGTTGAAGCCATATTTCTCTACCAGAGCTGTAAACAGTCACTCCTAGTTATGAAACATCTCGACGGGAAAATTTTTATACCATTGGTTGGCCAGAGCTGCCAACGTAACTATAAACATCTTGGCCAGCATTTTGTCACTGACTCGATGAGCATGCATTACTATCTGGTAATTGGTCAAGTGGGCTTGGGGATCTCCTTCTCTATTGAACTTTACTAGCTCTGGCATTAAGAAGTTCTCAGTGAGCCAATCATCACTTGGTGCTACCGGGGCACCATAACTGCCTGGCTGGAAGCCTAGATGCTGAGCGGCGTGAGCCAAGAACTATTACCATGGCTCTTCTATACTGGGCTTGGAAGTAGGATAGCCCATCTCCGGCCTAGCTTGGAAGCCATACTGATTGTAAAGGACTTGGGGGTATGAAGGACCCTTGGGAGGAAGTGTTGAACCTAGTTGAGAAGAGAATTGACCTGGATACAATACCACTGGCGCATTGACGTACGGGCCATAATCGAAAGATGGAGCTTGGAAGCTCGGAATAGTCCCAGACTGGTGAAAGAACCCTTGTGCGGTAGGGGTGAAACCAAAAGATGCCCCTCCTGGCCTTATTGTTGCTGCAAGCCAGACTACCCAGGTAGAACGGACTGATCCATAATCCACTGATCTACGCTAACTCCTGCTTGGCCACGACTTCTTGAGACCTGGCCTACTTCGAGACTAACTTTTCCCAATATGGGTGGGAACTTGAATTGACCTATTACTTGAGAGCCTCATGTGCCAAGCTAGCCGCTAGATGATGGAAATATGTGAGGAGTAGAGCTGGGCCTCCTAGCCATTAGACGACTAGCAGCGACCAAACCTTGAAGATTCCTGATGAGCTCTTGATCGGATTGCCTGACCTCTTGTTACTTAGGACGGGCATGGGATTGCATAACTTGGGTGAACTGATCACTGTAGAGCACTGCACTAAGAGCATTGGCTATCTCTTGACTCTACCCAAACTACGGGGCCACAATCTTATCCTGAACTTGCTGATCACTCCCCCTAAAACATTCTACTACTTTGCCATCTTGAGTATCTGCTCTAAACTGAAACTAAATCCCTGCTCTGAACTAAACTTTAAACCTGAATCTGAACCTAAACCCTCGCTAGAATCTATGTGCGGAAGACCCTCGATAAATAATTTTGATTGGTGACCCACGGTGGGAGAGATTCGGAAGAGCCGATGAGCTGACCTCCTCCAAACCTTAACTGAAGAAGATTCAATCAACCATTAGCATAAATGAAATGCATGCTTGACTAACTAGGGAGCTAGCTAAAAGAAAAGTAGGTTTGCCAATCCTTTTGAAACAAATCGATGATGATCACCTATTACCTGTGTGGTAACTAGTTATTCAAAAGTGGTATGTTTGTCAATCAATTTGAAACAAACTAAATCGTAATTAAGGTTTACTATACTGCTAGTGTGGCAATAAGTAAAGCGATGCTGTTTTGGTGAGAGAAGTTGGTAAGTTTGCCAATCCTTTTGAAACAAACAAACCGAAAAATGATAATGAATCGCACATTATCCAAGTGATGATGCCCTTTCAATTTTGAGAACTAATCATTATAGATTTCTCTCGACACATTCAAGTTCAGGTAAAATAATGTGTTATACCCTATGGTTTGTGGCTTCAAACAGGTGGAGGTTCAAGCACCAAACAAGCACTACTATAACCAAGGATGATCCTACCCTAGGTTTTGTCGCGTCTTCGAATTCTAGGTTCAAATGTGGGTAGAACGTACATTATACCCTATAGCTTAGATGTCCATGATTCTAAGCGAACTGTGGTTCGAGTGCCTAGTAAGCACTATCTTAACCATGGGTGGTCCTAACCTTAGGTGACGCTATCTCATCACATCTTTCTAACTCTAGGTAGATGGTGTTGGGATAATGACATGTGTGTGTATAATTTGTGTTTGCACAACAAATCATGGGTTAGCATGATGTTTTACTTGAAATAAACATGGTGATATGATGGAAACATAGCACACAACGTATCACTTCCAACCTTATGTCTCCCCGCGTATAAGGGTTAGGCTTTTAAATCTAGGCTTGGGTCATCTTAATACCCTGAAGTATTAAGGAGTGAACCTGCATAAAAGATGCATTTATTTTGGTAAACCTAGGGGAAGTATATACGATTTCCTTATATGAGTTTGATCATGAGTTATTAATGTAGAAAGTTCTTATTGCACTATGATACGCTCCAAGCCTCTCCCCAAATAGGTGCAAATGAGGGTTATGGGGCTTCATTAGTTTTCTCATATTCTTGGCGAATTCATCATGCATAGTTGATATCTCTTTTCTGGCTTGGGAGGCGGATTATCGACAATGTTTGGCTTCAAAGAAGAAGTCATAAACTTCTCTTCCTTGATCAACTTCTAAATATCCTTTAAGTAGGGTTTCAAAATTGTTCATGTGATGGCCTAGCTCTACATGATAAACACAAAAGCTCTTCCATTCACTATCACTTAGTTGGATAAATGACTTCAAGTTTCCCATCATCCCAAGCTCTTAAAGCTTTGAGAAGAGTCGAGATAGAGTTTCAACATATGATGAGATATTAGATATATCTCCTTTTGAAATTTGGGCAACATTCACATCAACAAGTTATGCAATTTGGATCATAACTTGTTTTCTTTTTGGAAAAGAAGTAGAAGTTGCTCCTTTGGTAGTCCTCTCATATGTTCATCTTTCTATAGCTCATGGTAGAGTTTTACTCAACCTTGAGAGCTTTTTCCAACTTTTTGGCCTTGACAAGCACATAATTGCAGCTGGAATACTCATTAATCCCCAAGCATACTTCTATAGAATGGAAGTGCTCCATCGAGGAGGTTTGCAAACACCTTTGAGATATCAAGTCTATCCTTTAGGGGGCCTTGCACGGTCATCCATCTTTTATAGTAGGAATCGAATACCCTTGCTTGAACGCTTTTATATTTTACATCGTGACCTAATAATTCTTGATGTGGGAGTGCCAATCACCCACTCCTTTGTAGCGCACTAGGTTCAGCATAACAAAATTATTTGGGACCTAATATTTATCCCTTGAAGAGCAGGTTGACTGAGGATGAGTAGGAAGAGTATTGTCTTGTAAGGCTAAGAATTGCTGTCATAAATTAGCTAACTAAGGGGAAAGTCCCTATGGAGTGGGTTCCTCAACCCCTTAGGCTAAGAGCTCATGGTTTAGAGTTTCGATAGTTTCCAAGTGAGAAGGAGGATGTTGGATCTGAGTTGGGTCCCTTGGTGACACAAAGAGTTGTGGTTGGTTCCGTTATTGTTGAAAACCTTAGAATTGATTCCCAAAGATAATTAGTTCAACATAGGACTTCTGAAATTAAGGTGTCCCTAGAACGGGTGTAGCTAAGGGTTGAGGGTTAGGTACTATCTCATATGGCATAGAAGGAGTAGAGAAATTTGCCTAAGATCCCGCATTTGAAAAGTTAACGGAGGCATTATTAAACTGACTCACAAACTACGGTCGAAAAGTTGTTACAGGAGGATCGTGAAAAGAAAAGTTAGGCATGGCTTACCCAGACACTCGAACTAAAAGACCTTTTGAGAATTATGGCGACTTTGATAGCCTACTCTCTAACCTTGCTGAAGATGTGAAAAGTGGCCTGAGCTGGTCACTAACTAATACTAAGCCTAATTTTGAAGAGAATTCTGATTAGACTGAAGAGCAAAAGGATGCCTCTGACTAACAACTAGGCGAAGCCAAGAAGAACCCAATTGAAGATCCCCATAGGTAGACTGACCATTAGCAAGAGGGGAATCTAATTCAAGAATATGATCGGAATTCCTCTCCTCTAAAAGAAGAGGCCTCATAGAAACCTGAAGAGCTGCTTCAAACTGCAGATTTGTAAGCATTCTAGTCATTGTAGCATTAGAGTTTATCATATTGCCGGCTAAAAGACCTTCCCCTTGATTGGGTTTGGTAGAGTTCGTTGTTGTTCATCCTCAATAGAATTAACCATATCGAAAATCAGAAACTAATCGATCTGATTGATAAATAGACCCCTCACTTGTAGTAAAGAAAGGACTACTCTCTCGAATGGCGCTTGGTGATAGTCTAACGTATTTGGAAGAACCCATGCTGGATGCCAGACAAGATTGGGTTAGGTCATGCATGTTTCAATGTTTTATGTATTGATGATTCCTAAAGGTTATTTGAATTCTCATGAAGTGATGAAATGTTATCCCTATCTTTGGGTGAGGAGGTCGGGAGAGATCAATGTGATCTCTCAAGAGATGAGCTTGAATGTGGTGAAGTGAAGTGTGATGTTATGTTTTTAGTGTGGGTGAGGAAACGGTGGTAATGCCTTACCAAGGTAACAATCCCATGTTACGACAACTTGAGGTGTGTTGACCTTTATTTTTAGGTAAAACATTGTGTTCTACCCTTATGATGTGTAAATTGATGAATGAATTGATTTTTGTGTTTATTTGGAATCTCCTATGTGGTGAAAATGAATGAATTAAGTATTTGGCTTGATTGGTGGAGGTTCGCATGCCAATTGGGCATCGCAAATGAGTGAATATCCTATGTTGGCGCGTTCCCTAAGGTGACGCAACCTCGAGCAAATTTAAAATTGATGAGTACTGAAGAGGTATTTCATGATGCTTTAGGTTTATTCGTGATGTCATGATACTTCATGAGTGCTATTGGAACCTTAAACTAATAAAAGAATGAAAAACAAAATGATTTTATGATTCCTAAAGGTTTTTTGAACCCTCATGAAGCGATGAAATGACATCCCAACCTTTGGGTATGGTGGTCGAGGAAGATCAATGCGATCTCTCTAAGGATGAGCTTGAGTGGAATAAATGGAATGATCTTGTTTACCTTCAAAAAAGAGGGTAAAGGGTGGTGAGCATTACCACAGTGACATCCTTATATTACGACTAAATGAGAACTTAATTTTTGGGTAAGACAATGTGTTATACCCTTTTGATGAATGAATGATTTATTGTTGATGTTTATTTGGTATCACCAATGTGCTGAAATGAATGAGTTGAGTATTTAACATAATTTGGGTAGAGTGTCAGATGCCTATTGGGCATCGTAAATGTTGGGATACGACATATTGATGCATTCCCTAAAGCGACGTGACCTCGAGCGTCTTTATGACTAGCATATACCATTAGGGTATATCATAATGTTTAGGGTTTATTCATGATGTTATGGTACTTCATGAGCATTCTAAAACCTTAAACTAATACAAGAATGAGTGTGTGCGTAAATTAGAGTCTACACAAAAGAATGTGGTTCATATGATATACATGGTGTGAGATGTTGTTTTATATACATATGCAGTGGATGGAAAAGCAACAAACACATAGCACGTAGCATGCACGCAATATACAATTCTTCTAACCATATATCTCCCGCAAAATAAAGGTTTCAGCTTCTAAATCTAAGCTTGGGTCATTTTGAAACCACGAGGGTGTCAAGGAGCGAACCTGCATGATGCACATAGAGACGTTTTGGCATACCTAAGGGAAGTTACTACGACAATGCTATATGAGTTCATCACAAGGGTGATAAGTGTATAATTACACTTATTATCAATATAATTTTACACACTAAACACTATAGTTTAACTCATTTTTATACTTCATATAAAAGATTTCACGTGGTACGTAGTTGTTTTTGGTGCAAATGCAGATAATAGGTAAATCTTGGGAGTAAAATGATCTAAAGTGGAATTCTATGTAAAAAGAGTGAAAAAGGTACGAAAAGATGCGTGGAACTTAAAGATTTGGCTTAGGATTGTCGAAGATCAGTAAAGTTACAAGAAGAATTATGAAGAAATACACATTTCATGATCGTGACAACCACTCGCGATCATGATTTAGTATTCTTCATAAAAGAAAATTGCCAAAAAAGTATTCACGGTCGTGACATGTATATTGCGGTCGTGACATTAGCCCTTTTTGGTTAATTCTTCTTAAACTACCAATCGTTAAATAAGAATGATCAACCGCCATCAACCATCAACTAACAACGAAAAGACACCTTTTGGAAGTCAACCAATCATGAAAAGGTGCATATCCATTGTGGATAAGATTAAAGCTTCTCAACCAATCACAATGAAGTGATGCAATCTTTCGCCAAAGGACACAACTCTTCGTATGGATAGATGCAACCCTTCGAACTCTATAAATAGGGCTCCAAACACAACCAATTTCATGGAATGGATTGAGAGGTGTGTGGATTTGCAAATGGTGTGGTGTATAGTGTGTGTAGATAGAGAAAAATTATCTAGTTTTCGCTACGTTCATAAGTGTTACCGAGAAAATATATAAGTGATTCGAATCCTTATTTTGATCACTAGATTTCTCTACATATTCGAGCGATTGTTGTATAAGTGTAATTGCAAATCACTTATCAATAAAACTTTTCATTCTTCAACAATCGTTTATTCGATATTCACAAAGAATAGCATCCTAGAGAAGGTTCTGTACGAGTTGGGACCGAATTCAAAGCAGACGCAGGAATTACGGGAATTGATGACTCCCATTAAAGAGTGGATACGGTTTGATCAACTTTAGCTTTCACTTGCATACCTTACAACTTTTCTTTGCTCTCTACTTATACTTTCTATTTTGAAGTTTATGATATATCTATGTGTCATAATGTGTATTTCGTGTTGAGTCTTTTATATCAATCAAGTTTTATCTTTTGAGTTAACTTTAAGAGTAGTTTCGAGGTTAACGAGATTGTGTATAATCACTGGATCTATGATTATAAAGCTATTTAGTGAGCCAACATTTTTGGAATGGTAACTTACTAAATGAGTCTATGTGAGAGCGACCTGTACTAAGCTTAGTAATATTGTTATCTAGGTTTATATAATCATCTTAATTCGTTTGCACTAGATTTAGAAAAGTCATTTTATGTGTTGATCTACGGTGAATAATTGAATATCTGAGTATCTAGAACCGAGTTTGTTAAATTAATCTAGTAAACATAATATCTGTAATGACCCTGCATGTTTTCTTTGCTATACTTGTTCGTAGGGAAAATCTATATACTTTTATATTCTCTAATCTTTCATACATTTATCTATCCATCCATCATTCCAATCCTCCCAACTAAAATCAAATTTAATATATTTCCTTTATTATGTTTCTCTTGTTGATCTTTAGAGCATGTCCTTCCTTGTGGGATCGATATCTTTTTAAACTACATCGTAACTATATACTTGTAGTGGTCACCATTTTTCTATTTAGATAAGCGGTATTGACAACACATATTTGTATTTTGAACTTTTATCTTATCGGTAGAAAAATGGGGAACAAGGTTTTTGGCTTCATTTTAGAATATAACCCCTTAGATTCATTAGATTCGAAACCTTGCGAACAAGTTTTTGGTGCCGTTACCAGGGAAGGCAAGTGTGTTCTAGAGATTAATTGCTAGAGAGTACGGTACATTTTTATATTTTCATATTTTGTTTTTATTTTATTTTTTATTGTGTTTGTTTTGAGTCAAAATGTTTACTAATATACATTGGGATAAGTTTTGTGGTGATTACATGATTGATAATTTAATTGATACATGCATAGATGAAACATGTCATGTTACATATATTGAAGAGTCAACATTGAAATCCCTTGAAAATATAGAATTTTCCTCTGAAATCGAAAAATTAGTTAGAGAAGATGATCCTATACCACCTTCTATAGATAAAACACCCTCAGTAGAATTGAAGTAATTGCCTATTCATTTGAAGCATGCATTTTTAGGAAGCAACAATACCCTACCCATTATCATTTCTAATAAGTTATCTAGTATGCAAGAAGAAGCATTATTGGAAACAATAAAGGGTAAAATTAGGAGTATTGGTTGGAAAATTTCCGATATTAGAGGGATTAGCCCTAATATAGTGATGCATTCCATAAATTTGGAAAATGATAGTAAACCCAAAATAGAAAGGCAAAGAAGATTAAATCCTTACATGAAGGAACTTGTTAAAAATGAAATAGTTAAGTTGCTAGATGCAGGAATTATCTATCCAATTTCAGACAGTGCATGGGTCAGCCCTATTCAATGTGTTCCGAAAAAAGGAGGTATTACTGTAGTTCAGAATGAAAAGGGTTACTTAGTTCCTATGAGGACAACAACTGGATGGAGAGTTTGCATAGACTACTAGAAAATTAAATGTAGCCACCAGGAAAGACCATTTCCCTTTACCATTTATAGATCAAATGTTAAGGATATCAGCTCATGCATTTTACTGTTTTCTAGATGGATTCTCTGGATATTTTCAAATTCAGATGACCAAGATAAAACCACTTTTACATGCCCATTTGGTACGTTTTCTTATAGAAGAATGCCTTTTGGTTTATGCAATGCTCCGGCTACTTTTCAAAGGTGTATTTCGGCTATTTTTAATAGGTATGTGGAGGATATTATGGAAGTTTTCATGGATGTTTTCTCAGTAGATGGAGATTCTTTTGAGGCATGTCTAGAAAATTTAGATAAAGTACTTGCTAGATGTGAAGAAACTAATTTGGTGTTGAATTGGGAAAAATGTCATTTTATGGTTAATGAAGGTATAGTATTGGGTCATAAGATAGATGAGAAGGGAATTCACATAGATATAGTAAAAACCGAAATCATAGAGAAATTACCTCCTCCCATAAATGTTAAGGGAATAAGATCATTTCTAGGCCATGCTAGATTTTACAAAAGGTTTATTAAAGATTTTTCGGCTATAGCTAAACCCCTAACTAATTTATTAGTTAAAGATGTGAAGTTCGAATTCTCTGATGACTGTTTACAAGCCTTCAACACTTTAAAAAAAGCATTAGTTTCGGCTCCCATTATAGTTAAACCAAATTGGTCTCTACCATTTGAATTGTTGTGTGATGCTAGTGATGTTGCTGTTGGTTGTGTTCTAGGTCAGAGGAATGAAAAGAGTTTGCATGTAATATATTATGCAAGTCACACTTTGTCTTCTGGACAATGCAATTACACCACCACTAAAAAAGAGATGTTAGCAGTCGTGTATGCATGTGACAAGTTTAGATCATATTTGATAGGGTCTAAAGTAATAGTTTACACTGATCATGCTGCTTTGAGATATTTGTTTGTTAAAATAAATGCCAAACCTAGATTAATTAGGTGGATCCTTCTTTTACAAGAATTTGACATAGAAATAAGGGACAAGAAGAGAAGTGAGAAAACCGTAGCTGATCACTTATCTCGTCTAGAAGATGATAAGGGACCTATAGGTGAAACTGGTGATATTAATGAATTCTTTCCAAACAAAAATTTAATGTTTGTTAAACATACTATTAGTCCATGGTATGTTGATTATGCAAACTATTTGGTTACGCATACTTTACCCTCTGATTTAGATTTTAATGGTAAGAAGAAATTTCTTAAAGATATTAGATCATTTGTGTGGGATAACCCTTATTTGTTTAAGGTATGTGCTGATTATATTATTCGCAAATGTATAGATGATACTAAATTTTCTTCAGTTTTAAGTCATTGCCATGATAGCATATATGGAGGCTACAGTCTTAGAGAGTGGGTTTTATTGGCCAACATTGTTCAAGGATGCTAGAGATTTTGTTCAGAATTGTGATAATTGTCAGGGAACAGGAAATATAAGTTGAAGAGATGAGATGCCATTAAAAAACATCTTAGAAGTAGAGCTTTTTAATGTTTGGGGTATAGATTTCATGAGATCATTTCCTACATCCAACGGTAATAATTACATTCTAGTTGCAGTTGAATATGTTTCAAAATGGGTTTAGGCTAACGCATATAGTAAGAATGATGCTAGAATAGTTGCTAAGTTTCTTAAGCAATTATTTAGTAGATTTGGAGTTCCTAGGACCATTATTAGTGTTGGAGGGTCACATTTCATCAATAAGACTTTTGAAATCTTGATGCAAAAGTATGGACTTAATCATAGGATTGCTACCCCATATCACCCTCAGATTAGTGGTCAAGTAGAAATTTCTAATCGGGAAATAAAAGTGGATTCTTACAGAACAACTTTTAAGACACCTATTGGTATAACTCCCTATAAGTTGGTTTACGGAAAGGCTTGTCATTTACCAGTAAAATTATAGCATAAGGCTTTATGGGCTTTGAAGAATTTGAATATGGATTTACACAAAGCTGGTGACAAAAGCAAGTTGGATTTAAATGCATTGGAAGAACTACGTTTGTCATCATATGAAAATGCAAAGGCCTACAAAGAGAAAACAAAACAAAGGCACGATGCAAAAATACGTGAAAAGAAGTTTAAAGTCGAGGATAGAGTTCTATTATATAATTCCAGGCTTTGTTTGTTCCTTGGAAAACTCAAATCTCGTTGGAAAGGATCCTATGAAGTTATTCAGTTGTTTGATAATGGAGCTTTGGAATTAAAATCCGAACATGGAGAAATATTCCAAGCCAACAGTCAACGATGCAAACATTATCTGGAAAATAATTTTGAACAACATGACGTTGATGTTCAATTAGTATCTTTACCATGAAAATCAAGGTATAAATAGTAAATATTTATCGTTTATATTTAACAATGTTTGTTTGTGTTTGTTTTTCTAAGCTTTTTTAGGTACAAGTCTAAAAATTGAAGAAATTTGAAGAACTAAAGAAGATCACGACAGCAACACAATTCGCACTCGTGATTATTGGATATCAAACATTCTGTTTCTATCGTGAAGAAAATCATGATCGAGATTGACCTTCGTGATTGTGACACGGGCAAAATATAACCGTTATAGATCGTGATAAAAAATGAGATAGATGGTTAAAACCGCCATTAATTGCTAGTTTTGAGCATAAACGGTTATATTATCAATTATGACCAATTAGAGACCTCTTAAACCTCTATAAATGGGTCCAAGTTGAACCCTAGCCACCACACCTTTCAAATAGCTTACAAATCTCTAAAATTTTTCATCTTCAACCTTCTACATTCAAAACCTTTTCAACCCTTTACTTCTACCAAGATGCCTTTGAAGAAATCAGCAAATAGAAGAGAAACCCAATCATACCAAGAAGAGTATGACTGTCCATTCCCTTTAAAGATAAGAGAAGAAGGCAAACACTTTTAAAAGCTCAACAAAAATGATATTACCGGGATGATATTCCTAGATTTGGTCTTCTTGGAAACATTGAATCTCCTTAGAGAGATAGAGGTTTATCTTTCGGCTCTTGGACTCAAAAAATTTGTGAATTTGCTTTTTCCACAAAATCAAGATTGGATTCTTGAATGTCTAGTGACATTTGATTATGAAGATGCAAGGGAGAGGGCGATTCAGTTTCAAAATCAAGGATAATAATACACCGTTACAAGAGAGATGATGGGTGAATGGTTCGGATTCGAGATTGTCAATTCATCGAGCGTTACAGATTCTTTTTAACCAAATCGAGTTTGGGCAGAATTATCAGGTCAGAGAGTCTTCGATCCCAAAAACTCTCCTAACAAACTTATTAAGGATGAATGCATTCTTCTTCTCCACAAATACCTTTCCACTTCGGTATTTTATCGAGTAGAGAATACTAAGGTCCAAAAGAAAGATTTGTTTGTTCTTTCTTGCGCTTTGATGAAATAAAAAGGGGAATTTGTGGATATTATATGGGATATGATGAAGAAGAACTCAACAAGCATGAGAAATAAGATTGGAGCGGCCAAAATTATCACCGCTATCATCTTGGGTGCAAGAGGTGAACCCCCCTATGTTCAACAACTAGGTGAGTATTTTCACTTCATGGATGGGATTTATTTGAAGAACACCGGATTACTCCAAGAGCAAGATGGTGTATATTCTTTCTACTCCTTCTCCAACCGCACCAAGAAGCTCAACTTGGCTCATGAAGATTCTTCCATCGTACCATCAAATCCAACTGTAAGCTGTCGACATGGAAAAGCCCCGATGCTTGAAGTAGAAGAAGATGATGAAGAAGAAGATGAAGCTCCAGAAGATTGTAAGGCGAGCATACAACTAAAGTTGGACAATTGCCAAGCGGAACTTGGAGTTATGAAAAGAGACATGAAAATTCTAAAGAAAAGTAATAAATCAATGCTTCGAAAATTACTTTCATTCTTTAGAAAACAAAATTGTCAATTCACTCCTAGTCCCCCGGATTCTCATTCACAATAGAATGGGGTTTATTCTTTTCTTTACATTCTCTTTTTCAATTATTTTTAGACTAGCTTTAGTTTTTAAATTTTGATTTTTATTGAATGTCACACAATGAGGACATTGTGTTCTTTAAGTGTGGGGGGGAATTTGTAAAAATCCTGAAAAATCCAAAAAAATTGAATAAAATAAAAAATCGAAGAATTTGAAAATTTTTGTTGATTTTCGTGTCATTTATACATTATCTATTCTTATACTTTACTAACATTTGTCCAAGGTTATGTTGAGTGTTAGGTATTACAAGTTTAATGTTAGTTCAAATTTCAAACAAAATTTTTGTTTCGAGTTTGAGCGCACGTTGAGGGTATGAGCGCTTTTAGTACAACATTTAGCATTTGGCAAGGATGAGTGTGAGTATCATTCGAGAGCAACATTCCAAGTAAGTTTCGATATATATTTCATTGGAACATGAATTAATATAAGTTATATAGTTTTAGTTTAATGCTTCCGATAAGTTTAAGTGGAGTAATGTCTAATGTTATTCTTACTATGAGTTTTATATGCAAATCTCGAATAAGTCTTGTAAGTATTGAGTGTGTTTAAAGTTTTGGGAAACTATATCCATAATACTTTGAAATTGATCAATAAAGGATGAGGGTATTAAAAGAAAAATCAAAAGAAAGAGGGGATAACCAATGAGTTATGCAAAAGGTGAGGAATGGTACGGAGCAGAAACTGCAACCATACATTGAATGAAAAAAGAAAAAGAAGCATAGCACGAAAACGGGTGCTAAGTACAAAGTACTTCAAAAACATATGCTTAAAAGAAAAAATGAGAGAGTGGTATGGAGCATAAAATGCAACCATTGAAAAAAGGGGAGAGTGGTATGGAGCATAAAATGCAACCACTAAGAGTGTTTTAGCATCCTAGGTTACCTAAAAATACCACCTTGAGAGAAAATTAATCAATGTGTGCTTTCTATGTCCTTTATACTTTATACTATGCTTAAGAGAAAGAAATATTCGAGTATGCATATAACGCTTATATGAAGATGCGATTCGGTTGACTCCCTATTTAGAGCAAAGGTATGCAACTAAACTATATAAATTACACATTACTAATTTGTGGGAAATTTCGGACTTCTACTTGAATCTTTTGCAATGTGGGAATTTCATCAAATGAGGAATGAACTTGATTACCAATTTATACACTTCTGTTGAATTTACCTTGAGGACAAGGTAAAAGTTAAGTGTGGGGGTATGATAAGTGTATAATTACACTTATTATCAATATAATTTTACACACTAAACACTATAATTTAAGTCATTTTTATACTTCATATAAAAGATTTCATGTGGTATGTAGTTGTTTTTGGTGCAAATGCAGATACTAGGTAAA
>CATIWQ010073375.1:0-29112 GCA_949673415.1 Euphorbia schlechtendalii | reverse complement strand
GATATTCTATCAATGACATCACACATTCTCATAAGCATACACATAATGTTTTTAGCACATGTGACACATCATGTCATGAAATTAATTTGGGTATAAATGGATTCCCCAAAGTCACTGTAATTTCAAATGATTTGACTCTTGAGTGAAAGTGAGAGATAAACACATGTACTTAGACAACGCGTGATAGCAATTGCTTCATCTTATAAAAATGAAAGATCAATAGAAAGATCTCCGAGCATGAAATGTTCACTGACTATTAAATACGTCAAGAAAAGGAACGAAGTATGGAAATATCAAAAGGATCAGAGCTAGAATAAAGCCAAAATGTTGACCAAGCAAGTCAAGACAAAATAACTATCTCAATGCTACAAAAAAGTAGTTAAATCGTCGAACACATCAACAACTCCATCACCACCATTCATGAGACCAAACAACCGATGCAATGCCACAAAAAAGGAGTCAAATTATTGAACACGTCAACAACTCCATCACATGGATTACCACCATTCATGGGGCAATCAAACAAAAGTCAACTCTGAAGATAGAAAGGAGTCAAAATGTTGAACACATCAACAGTTCCTTCACACGGCTCGCTACCATTTGTAGGGCAATCATCGCACCATCAAAGGAAACGCCAATGATCAAGTCAACTATGAAAGCCTTCTGCTAAACAAGTTCATGCACAAGGTGATTAAGTAGTAAAACCTTAGTTAATTCCTGCTGCTTGAAGGTCTTGCTATTAAAAGCCTAATCACAAGCTTCAACTCTGCCTCTACACAATCTAGGGGTATGATGATGTTCACTTAGTGGAATTCAACAAATGTCATACCTAATTTGTGCAGAGTTAGAGTCAAGTCTCCTAAAGATGCCTTTGAAAGGCACAAAGCTGAGAAAGATCAGAGATGAGGAGAAGGTTGATGTCCCATAAGACTGGGAACTCCCCGCTGACTATGGATCTGGTAAAATAATAGGATTAGGGATGAGCTGGGAGGTGAGAGCTTGTCACGAACTGGTTGTAAAGTTAATTTTGGCCAAGATTGGGTCATTGAGAAGCTACACCTATTTTGAGGGGTGTGTGGTCTACCATATGGTAAAAGGTAAGTAACTGAACTAGCTAGTGATGATTAGGTATCACTTGACCAATGTTCCTACTGTTTACCATTATGGTTACCTCATTACCGCTCTCATGAAGGTAGTTAGATTAGACATTTCTCCATTTCTTGAAGGACCAAAAGAAATCGTGATTCCAGTGAAGAAGGTGCTGGATATGGCTCACTTTAGCTTGCTGAGCAGGTTCACACCCAATATACTAAGGCCCAAGACTTAAATTTGAAGAAGGCTAGGGTGGAGCCAATGGTGTTTCCTAAAACTATTCTGAAGGAGGATGAAGATGAGTTGGTTGTGGATTTTGAAGGGTCGAGTGAAGAGACAACTAAAAATGTGCCACTATCTGCTCAACTGGAGCATATCCAACAAACTGCTACTACTCCATCATCTTCTAAAGTAAAAGCTGGCTCTTAAAGAGCTAGAGCTAGAGCTAGCCCAATAAAAGCAAGGGCAGGAAATACACCTGCCTAGCCCCAAGCCAGATAAAGGATAAAAATGAAGTTAAAGACATACTCTAAGAGGGAAGCTGAGGTGAAACAAAAGGCCAAGGAAGAAGAAGATGTCAGGGAGCAAGAGATGACCTACTCCAAAGAAAGCACAAGCTTGAGATGACTGAAGATGATGTGGAACAAGGGAACTGTAAGAAAGGCAAAGAGAACCCTAAAATCATTAAGCCTGAAGTCGTAGCTCATATGGAGGAAGTATTTTCCAAAGCTAAGGGTATTCAACGTAAGCATTTTGCCACCATTCACATAGTAAAGAGAAATGTTCAAGTGGTGAGCAACGATGAGCATATTGAAGATGATGTGGAGATCATCGAATAGGAAGAATCTGCTCTTCCTAAGTCAAACATACCAATCCAAATTAACACTTAGGATAAGTCTCTTCCTACTCAAGCTGAGTTACCTGAGGCTGACCCATCCTTGGGTCAAAGAGCCAACCCCCAGGTACCTTTATATCCTTCCCCCATTTCTTTTGTAAAACCTAAACATACTTCTCATATAAATCCTTCAATCCCTACTCTTACATATTCCCAAATCCTTCCTGTTAGATATAATGTATGCCCTAAGAGCAATTAGGGTAGTACATTAGCTTGTATGCTGTATAAACATATTTATTAATTAATAAAAGGCATTTCTTTGTTATTCAAAGTTGTTTCTTTAAGTATATTTACGTTTATATGTTATACTTATTAATTGATTAACAAAGTCCATGACATAAGTTATAGCATAAAAGAGAAATCATAGTGGGACTATGATTGTTGAGATTCTCTTTATGTGTAATTATAATTATGTCTAAACATCCCTGATCATAGTTTCATCGAGACTGGATATTGATGAAGCAGATAGATCAGCATGTGGGTGCACTTCTCAAAAGTAGCTGATCTCAATAAGCTAAAGATGGGATCTCAGAAGTGAACACATGAATATACACTGAATGTATATTGGAGACCCACTATGAGATATCATACAGATTAAATATCCAATGTCAATGATTATCTCGCTACAGTAGTTGTGCAAGTATCCTTTGACTTGAGAAACTAGTCATCTTGTACATTCGTCATTATACTTTGGATTATTCTTTCACAGTTCTCTCCAGAGGATGTCATAAGGATTATTACAGGTATAGTGACATCTGTTCGTTGATGAGCTAAGTTATCAAGATAGGATCCATCACTCCCAGATATAAAGGGAGAAATACCTGGCCACTTGTAGAAGTACATTGGCTCAATAAACCTCTTATCAGAGTATGTTTTAATAGAATAAGATTCTAGTTAAAACATTTCAATGAGCAATGTACTTTGGTTACAAGTTAAAACATACTGGTTGGACTCAGTTTAAACTGGTCTATAGGGTTGACACTTATCCGTACCCTAAAATCAAATGGTATTGATTGATGGAAGGAGTGTATTGCACAATAGTCTACTGTTGAACAGTACTTGATTGATAAAGCACTGAAATCTCGGGCATCGAGGGACCATGAATCCTTGCTAGAGGCCTCCGATGATCATCTAAAGATACGGACTGTTATCTTTGTATAAAGTCCACATTAATCGGTGTTTTCATAGTGGGAAAAACCGATTGAATGAATCTTTAGCGGCTTGGTGTCCGGGGTCCAACGGGTCACACACTTTGAGGAGCTATGAACAAAACTAAAGAATTCTCAGACTGGGTCTGAACTAAAATGGATTAAATTGGAAAATTGCAAGTCCGATTCGATCGGAAGATATGGACAAAGAGAATGGATTTTAGTATTTGTATATTAAATAGTTTTTGAAAACTATTTAATTTAAATATTAAAATGTATGTGTATAGGGGGTTGTTATTTAGTATTTAATAATAAATATTTTTTAGAAAATATTTAATTTAAATATTAAATTAATTTAAAAAAAAGGGGTTCGAATCGCGCGGGCTTGGGTAGGCCGGGCAGTGCGGGCTTGCGGCAGCAGTATGGTGCCGCAAGACCCAGCCAAAGGCTGGGCTTTTACAAGGCAGCTTGGCTGCCTTGTAAAAGCAATGCGATTTTATCCCACATTGCTAGTTTGTGGTTTTGAGCTTCTTTTTTTTTTTTGTTTAAATAGCCCATCCATTTTTCTTTTCTTTACACACCAAAAATTTTCAAGTTCTTTAACTTGCAAAATTATTTTTTCAATTGTTTTTTCTTGGAGAAAAATTTATTCTTCAGTGTACGTGATTGGGATATTTCTTTTGGGAATATTTTCGCATTGAAAATATTTTCTCTAGTATATATTTTAGTTCCGATTTTGGGTTGGCTAGCACCAACTAAATTTGGAGAGTTCTACCTCTGGGAGGTATATTTGTTCGTGATCCTCGTGTGGATACTGTAGAGGTTATTCAAGCGAGGATTGACTAGTGTTTGCTATAATACTTGTGTGGGCTTAGTGTAAAGACGAAGGAGATCGGCATTTGAGTAAGTTTTCCTTTTTCTTCTTTATTTATTTAATTGTTTATTATTTAGAATAATGCATGATTAGTTATATTATAAATTAGGATTTGCCTAGATTTATTTTGTGAACTATATTTTGCATGCTTAGTTATAAATTTGAATTAAGTATTACTTAGATTTAATTTATGAACTATGTTAGTAATTGTTATACTTAGTTAGGAACTAAGTTAGGAATTACTATATGTTAACAAGGTAAAATATTGACAGGCGCGTACAAGCTACGCAAGACCCCAGGCGGATCACATCCGCTTGGAGTAGAGAGAATTAACGACAAGATTAGGAATGTTCATACCAACCCAGGCGGTTTTCAACCACCTTGAGGGTAAAACCCCGTTCTTCATCCAGGCGGATTGGTCCGCCCCAAAGTAGGGAGAAACCAAGTCCTCCCCAAATATCAGAGGAAAGTACAGGCGATCACCAAGCTGAGTCGGCTTGTCCACCTGGGACGACCTCGGCTCCTCAGGGGCACAGAGTCCGATTAAAAGTCTAAGTATTCAAAAGGGACATCAATAATTGGAACTCTCAATTCAGACAAGCTTTATCTTATCAACAAGATAAAGATTCACTCAAGCTAGAACTCTGGTGGATTCACATCTTTGGATCAAACCAGAAGACGTTCATGAAGTATAAAAGTGCCTTTGGTCATCACACAAAGGTATGTATTCTAAATTCACAAAAATTACTCCTTGCCTCCTCACTTAAATCCGATCTAACTTAAGCATCGGAGAGGCTACGCCGGTCACACGGCTAGTCCCCATAGCAACGGTTTTCATCTTGCAGGAACCATTGATCCCGAGCAAGAGGGGGGTCAGGAGATAACTTCAGTTAGAGAATTAGCGCGTGGAATCACGTTCCAGTCCTAATTTAACATTGGTGCAGTGAGCGTGGACTGAATTTGCTTGCTCAGGCAACGATATCAATTCGCACAAACATTTTGTTAATCAAAGACCTTCAGTTTCTAGTCAACTCTAAGATGGCTCACGACGGAACAAACAATAACCTCCCAACAACAGGAATAACCTTCACCGGAGCGTCACCGCCTAAGACTGGCAAACACTCCATAAATAATGAACCCGGTGGTGGAGACAACCCACTCCTCCAATTGTAACAGAAATACAAAATAACCCCGAAAGAGATGGAAGCTTATCGAAAATCAGTTGTACAAACATACATCTCATCCGGCGTGATGTATGGTGATTTGAGCAAAGCAGGTCTGGTCATATCCAGACGCGACACAATAGCGCCATGAAATCTAATCGACAATTTTGACAGTGCATCACAGGGACACATGCCGCCCCAACTCTATGACATTACACCACCAACTTTCCAAACGGGCATCCCTCATGCCAATCCCCAAATATCCTCCGTCACATTCTCCACAGGTCAGGGCGCCATCACCACTCGGCCTATGGGATAAAACCCGTCGGCAGAATCCTTGGGGTAAACTTTAGTTGAGCAGATGACTCAACTATCATTACTTCAGGGGCTGATATCCGCAATGAAGGAGGGTCATATTCTGCTTGGAGACATAGGGCCAACGTTGGCCGCCATTCAAGGGCTAGGAACATGCAAGCAGCCTGAACCAACCCTGAAAGTGAGAAATTTAAAAAGACCTATCAAGCCGGAAAGTGAAGAAGAAGACGACCCGGAATTTGAAAAAAAAGCTAAGAAGCTTTTTGCAAAATTGGTCGTCCCTTATCAAGAGGCGACATCAAGAACCAATTTCTCGCCTTTTAAGAAAAACATCCTCGACCAGACCTTGCCAAGACTTGTCTACGTACCCACTTTCGACAATTACACGAGGAAAGATGATCCTAATTATCACGCTGCTGATTTCAAGAATGGAATGGAAATGGCAGGGGCCACAGAAGCGTATATATGTCGATACTTCTCTGCCACGCTAGGCGGACCAGCGGCCCGATGGTTCACCTCGCTGCCTCCTAATTTCATAGGAATTTGGGATAAGCTTAGCGACGCATTCTGCAAGCATTTTTTAGGATCCGCCCCAACTGGCTTGGTAACAAGAAGTTTGCATGAAATTGTGCAACGACAAGAAGAAAGTCTTCGTGAATATTACAACCGATTCAATGAAGCCTACCTAGAAGTTAGAGATCTGGATTTCAGCACTGCGAAAGAGGCACTGCTTAAAGGAACCCGTAGTAGAGACCTGAGGAACGCGATCCTTACAAGGCATCCTAAAAACCTGCAACAAATGCTGGGAATGGCCAAATATTTGATCCCTGCTGATGAAATAAATTTCAATAGGAGGAAAGAAGGTTGGGCCAGAGAAGCTAGGAGGGAAGATAGACCAAGGATGGATGATAGAAAACGGAGAGGACGAGGCGGTCAGAGTCGAGGTGTATTTGGATCCAGAAGAAGACCGCCTCAGGTTGAACGCACCTTTGAGCTAGATATTAGTGGTTATCAAAAAGACCCCAGAGAAAAGGAACATTCGTTTCCCTAAAATCCCAGACGGAGTCTCCTTGGGGCGCGACCTGAACAAATACTGTGACTATCACAGAGCTAAAGGACATCACACAGATGACTGTCGGTCTTTAGCAGACATAGTACATGAGCTAATCAAGGCGGGAAAGTTCAGCCAGTTTGTGAAGGGAATCACCAGGAAACAGGAGAGGAAAGAGGGAAGCGAAGAGGAAAGGGAGGAAGACTCGAATAGAAAGTCCGGCGGAACAAAGGGGATAATAATGGTGATTGCAGGCGGACTAGAATTCGAATCACCCCTAAAGAAAGCTAGAGGCTCGTCTAGCAAAAAGAACAATGCCAAGAGCGAGGCTGAAATATTAAAACTATTCAGACAAAATTCGCTGGTTGAAAAACAGCATGCCGATCCCATAGTTGTCGAAGCAATTATGGAAAACTTCACAGTAAGAAGAATCCCCTTCGATACGGGCAGCTCGGTAAATATTGTCACCAAGAGTGTTGTTGAGAAGTTGGGGGTCCATCACTCTCGAATTCGAGCCGGGTGCTCGCCACTCATTGGGATTAATGGCCAGCCCATACAGTCGTTGGGTGAAGTATCACTGGAAGTAGAAATGGGAAGACTCAGACACAAGTTCTGTGGGAAAGTAGAGTTTGCCATCGTCGATATCTCAGTGGGTTCCAATGTCATCTTAGGAAGACCATTCCAAACGGAAACTCACATGCTCATCTCCCCGATGGACTTGGTATTTCACATACCAACTACAAATGGGACTGCTGTAATAATCGGTAACCCTCAAGTAGCTCAGGAGGCATACATGGCCTCATTACACAGAGAATCACTCCTGGTGGAAGAGGAGTTGGAGGCCGACCGGCCAGAGAAGATTGAGGTGGCTGAAGAGCTTGAAGAACTCAAGGTCAGCCCCGATCGCTCACTTAAGATAGGGAAGAACCTCGACAATGATGCAAAGGCGGAAATAATTTGCGCCCTGACAGATCAGCAACATGTTTTCTCATGGTCGTCTAAAGACCTCGTAGGAGTCAAGCCCGAGGTCATGCAACATAAGCTCAACTTAAACCTAAATATCAAGCCGGTCATTCAAAAGAAAAGGAAGCATGCACCCGAGAGACAGAGAGCAATTGAAGAAGATGTGAGCAAACTGTTGAAGGCGGGACACATAAGGGAGGTCCGTTACCCGACTTGGTTATCCAACGTGGTGCTGGTGAAGAAACCAAGCGGGGCTTACAAGATGTGCCTCGATTTCACTGATGTGAATAAAGCAACTCCAAAAGATGCTTACCCCCTCCCGAGTATGGATCAGTTAGCAGATGCAACGACGGGCTATGCAGTCTACTCGTTGTTGGATGCAAAATGCGGGTATAACCAGATCCCCATGCATCTGGCTGATGAAGAAAAAACGTCTTTCATAACGCATGAAGGCACTTATTGTTATACGGTCGTGCCTTTCGGTTTGAAAAATGCGGGAGCGACGTACCAAAGGTTGATCAATGAGATGTTCAGAGACGAGATCGGAAAGTCGGTGGAAGTGTACGTCGATGATATGATTATCAAAAGCAAGAGTGAGGCGGAACATGTAAAGGATATCAGGAAAGCTTTTAATACATTGCAAGAATGCCGCCTGAAGCTTAACCCGGAAAAGTGCACTTTTGGTGTAAAAGGTGGCAAGTTTTTGGGGTTCATGATTTCCCAACGAGGAATCGAGGCAAACCTAGAGAAGATCGAGGCAATATTGAAGATGGAACTGCCTCGAACGCTGAACGAGGTCCAACGACTGAACGGATGAATCAATGCGTTGGGAAGATTCATATCCTTTTCAGCCAAGAGATGCATGCTGTTCTACAAGGCGATGAAAAAAGACAAAAACTTCAAATGGGATCAGCCTTGTCAAAGGGCATTTGAAGAGCTAAAAACGTTCTTGGGAAAACCTCCGCTCCTCAACACACCCCAGTCGGAAGACACGCTTTACATATACTTGGCTGCCACTGGTGAAGCGGTGGGTACAGTGTTGGTTCAAGTGGAAGGGCAGGATCAATTCCCTATATATTACACCAGCAAAGTGATGAGGAATGTGGAGCTCAGATACCCCCGGATTGAAAAACTCGCCCTAGCGTTGATCTCGGCCTCCACTCGGTTGAGACCCTACTTCCAGGCTCACACAATTATAGTAAGAACCAACTTCCCGCTGAAAAGGGTCCTACAACGGCCGGAGACGTCAGGGAGATTGGCCGAGTGGGCTATCCGACTGGGGGAGTTCGACATTAGATTCGAAAGCAGGGGTTCCATGAAAGCGCAAGTATTGGCGGACTTTGTGGTGGAATTTGTAGGGCTCGAGCCTGCCAAAGACATCAAGATTGAAGAATGGGAAATCCTGGTGGATGGAGCATCCTCTCAAGATGGAGCCGGAGTCGGAGTGTACATTCGAGGACCCGAAAAGATAAGATTTTCTTATGCGGCCAAATTAGCATTTCCGGCAATAAACAATGCGGTGGAGTATGAGGCGGTTATCAAAGGGCTAGAGCTAGCCAGAGAGATAGCACCGGATTGACTGTTGCTCAAAAGTGACTCCAGACTGGTTGCTAACCAGATTAATAGAAACTTCGAGACGAAAGACAGAGAAATGGCAAAGTATCTCTCTAAGGTAAGAAATCTTGTTGAGATACTAGAGTCAAAAGGGGTAGCTTGGAAGATCGAGCATATCCCTAGAAAAGAAAATGAGAGAGCAGATGAACTAGCCAAGGCGGCTTCGAGCAAAGAAGATTGGAAAAAGCTCACGTGTCCATATGAGGTAATCGTCCACCCGAATAACGAAACAGAGGCAAGCTTCATGGTTGAGCGGCGAGATCTCGGGTGGATGAAAACCATCTATGATTACCTCGCCATGAACAAACTATCAGATGATAAAATGGAAGCTACCAAAATAGCAAGGAAAGCTATGCAGTTCTCCTTGCTAAATGAAGAGCTTTACAGAAAATCATACTCCGACGCTTGGAAAAAGTGCATTACAACTCAGGAAGGAGCCAAGATCCTACAAGAACTCCATGAAGGGGATTGCGGCTCGCACCAGGCGGTAGTGACATTAGTCAGGAGAGCAAGCCTGGCAGGGTTTTATTGGGAGTCAATGAACTTAGACGTAGAGATGTATGTCAAATCCTACCATTAATGTCAAATTCATGCATAAAAATCCCACGTCCCTCACGCGGTTCAACGTCCCCTAATGACCACCTGGCCATTCGCAACATGGGGGATTGACATTGCAGGACCTCTCCCTGAGGTAAGCGGGCAAAGGAAGTGGATCTTAGTGGCCATAGACCATTTTGCTAAATGGGTCGAGGCGGCGGCTCTCAGCAGTATCACGTCGGAACGAGTGATTGACTTCGTAAAAAAGAACATCATTATGCGATTCGAAATACCACATCGGATCATCTCAGACAATGGTACGCAATTCACATCGAGCAAATTCCAAGATTTCTGTAAGGAGTTAAAAACCGAGACCCACTTTAGCTCAGTAGCTCACCCTCAAACTAATGGCCAGACGGAAATTACAAACAAAACGCTTGGTCAAGGAATCAAGAAAAGAGTGCTGGAAAGGAAGGGTGATTGGCTGGACGAGTTTATTAACGTGCTATGGGCATACCGAACGATCCCATGCACATCCATCGGAGAAACACCTTTCTCAATGGTGTACGGGGTTGAGGCAATTCTACCCATTGAAATCAGTCCTCCTTCAGATCGAGTGGCGTACTACATGGAGAAAGAAACTGACATCAACTTGAGATATCATCTCGATGACCTACAAGAGAAGCGGGAAAGGGCTTGTATTCTAATGGCCGCCTACAAAGCCAGGATCGCCAAATACCATGACGGAAAAGTCAGAGAAATCCGCCTCAATGAAGGTGACTTAGTGCTTAAAGACGCAACCGCCTCACAGGCACGCGAAGGAAAAGGTAAGCTGGGGGTGAACTGGGAAGGCCCCTACCAAGTTTCACAAGTCATTGGACCAGCAACCTACAAGCTGCGGACATTGAAAGGAAAGGAGGTTCCAAGAACATGGAACATTGCAAAGCTAAGACCATATTACGTGGCAAATAACTCTTAAGGGACCCAGGCGGCCGTACTCTTTTCCTTTATAGGTTTTATCCTAAAGGTTTTTAATGAGGCGGCCCACCCTTAGAAAGAGATAAGTGACCGGATGCGTAGAATTCCCGGATGTACCTTTTTTTAAATCTTTTTAATAAAAGTTGAATCATTTCAAAACGTGCACATTTTAGTACTGATCATACTTTGAGATTGCACAATTAATTAAATAAAAGAATATATATCACTTAGGCGGTTCAATTATAAGTCCTAAATAACATAACATGGCAATCATAAGGCCATGGAGGCGGCTTAATCGCATAAGACCTAAAAATCAATGAAATGGAAATCATAAGACCCTTCAGGCGGCTCAATTGCATAAAACCTAAACGTATGTAAATGAAAAATCATTGAGGTGGGTCAATGGCGTTAGACCTACGTATTTAAGGACAAATGAAAAGCCGAGATGACGGCTCAATTCTTAGCTATGGCATGTATAAGATAAACATAACAGCGCCCGAGGTGGAAAAGATAATAATTTGACATTAATATGGGAAACAGTGCCCAAATATTCTTACAAAACGTTGAAAATAAATGCAAGAATTTCCTATGCTACGAGACGGGATGACTCGGCATCATCGCCCTTTTCCGCCCCTTCCTCTGTCGACCCATCCAATGCTGTTTCCTCTTCAGGCTCGTTGGGATATTTCACACTCGCCAAGAGGTCATCGGGAAGATCCGAGTGGCGAGCCTTACATGCCTCGAAAACCAGGCGGCTATACTCCCGGCCATCTATCGCCACATTGAGCATGGCCTGACTATAGTCAGAGATCACTTTGGGGATCTCCGCCTCGTATTTCAAGACAATTTCCTGCATCTTATCCTTCACCAATGTCATCTCCTCGACCTTCTTGTTGGCCTCCTCCAGTAGCTGGCTTAACTCAGCCTTCTCCGCCTCAAGATCTTTGTTCTTCTTATTTGCTTTTTCTAGCTCGAGGGAGGTGAGCTCATGAGTTTGCTGAAGCTGCGCCACGTCTCGACTCTTTCGAGTCATTTCAGCCGCTCGAGAGGCCATCTAAAAACCCACATAACATCAATAGAAGGTTAAACAGTAAAATCTTAGAAAAGAAATTACCTCGGTAGACATCATGAAGAGAGACTTTGACGACTGAAGAAGACTCTCATTAGCCAAGTCCTTCTTCTTTAGAGGAAGGGGCAAGATAGTTCTCAGCACGTTTTGGATGGGGGCGGCATAAATTGAGGGATTGCCCTCGCTAACGAAAGAGAGCAGATCCGCCTGGATAGACTCCGGGGTAATCTGCCTGGAGGAGTCGACCGGGGTATCCAAAGGTGCGCTCTGAGATAAAGAAATAAGTTAAGCGCCAAACAAAGGGCCACTATAGAGAAAACTGAGTTTTTACCGACTGGAGGGTAGTCTCTTTAGCTGTAGAGGAATTAGGTGCAGCAGCAGGCTCGGGGACATCCTCCATAGTCTGAGCTTTCCGCTTCCTTCTACGCTTGCTGGGATCTCCACCTTGAATGCCAGGGGCTGCTGTCACAATTTTAGGCTCTGCTTGATCAGAAGAACGTTTAGAGCCCTTCGATCTTTTGGCAGCTTGTTGCACAAGTTCATCGGTCGAAGGGAAATTAAACACTGAAAAGAAAAGGGAAAAGGTAAATACCTGTGAAAACATCGGGCCCAGAATGATAAATGTGATCTGGTTGTCCTGGCTCGATAATCCTAATGTTATTGACCATAGCCCAGCTAATATTCTGACATGGCCACATATCCTTCTTAAGAACCTTAAAAGCCTCTACCCTACTATCTGAGCCGGTGAAGCTACCACTTAATTCAGGAGAAAGATTCCATTCAGTGGGAAAGTTGGGATAGCGGTCCTCTCGCCTAATAAAAACAAAATAACTTTTGAAGTGTTTTAATGATTCCACTTTATGCATAAATTTGTAGAAACCGCCTCGATGAGCAAAATGGTACAAGTGCTCACTAGCTGTCTTCCTTAAGGAGGCAATTCGCCTGAAAAATTCGGCATCAAAATGCATTCCTAATCCAATACAGATTAGGTAATGACCCACTAGATCTATCCAAGCATTGGGATGAAGTTGCGCCGGGCTAATGTGAAAGGCTCTCAAAACTTCACTTAAACCTTCCGGAAGTGGGTAAACAAATCCTGACCAAATCTGGTCCATGTAAATGCTGAAATAACCCTCAGGCGGGCGTGTGATTCGCTGCTCTTTGGAGGGAAGTACCACTTCACATTTCTTGAGCCATGGGAACACTTCTTTCTCGAACTCCAAGTCTACCGAATCCTGAACCGACTCGATCAGATCTACTGAGGGAGTTTTATTCCTCATTTCCCTAATTTTTCCTCGTCCTTCAAACACTGATAGAGGGCGAGTTGCCACATGCCGCCTCGCAGGGTGGGCCGCACTTCTCTTCACCCTACGTGCGTGAGGTGAGATCCCAATGGATCCCCGAGGCAACGCTGGGGGAAACCGGCCCATCTCCTCGTCCAACTTTGCCCACACCGAGGTGGAAGAAGATTGGGAGGATGAAGCGAACTCGCTGCGGGACGCCCTACTCTCACCGGGTTCATACATAACTCCTGTCGGAGGAGGTTTCCTAGAGGTTGAGACATGGTCAGTATAATCTACGTTTAATGGTTTGTAATACTTGGAGTTTATCTCAGCCATTTCTCTACTTAGTTGGCTACCTGTGGTTGAGGCGGAATCAGTCATTGTTACCTAATAAAAAACCTAATTAGTCAGATGATCCTAAAGAATCCTAGGTCGGTTCGAGGCGGCACAAACAATATCTGAATTACCTACGTTGGTATTTCAGATCTAAACAGCAAAATGGAGAAACAAACAGCATTTGTATAAAAAAATGAATAATGTTAAGATCTGGAAAGCGTTTCTACGTATGAACATACCATTCTGGAAAATCAAAAAGCGCATAAACAGTTCCAAAATCAAAGTGTAAAACCCAAAATCCCTTATCAAACCTAACTAAAATGCACAAAACACATATCCTAAAATCATGGGCAATACAAATAGCAAGGAAGCAAACATGGAAAGAACAAGAATTAATTTAACATTCGAAGTAGAATAAGCAAGGAAGGCACGGACGGACATGGCGTTCATCATTCAAAAAGAAGAAACGAAATAATGAAAGACGCAAAGAGGAAATAGAAGCTTACTTGTGTAGAAAATGTGTGCTTGATCGGAGAAATCTCAGGAAGGGAAAGGTATTTGATAGGATTTGATGAAGAAGAACACAGCCACCGGAGAAGAAGAAGTTGCAGAAATGGTGGAAGGAAGAAATGAAAACCCTTATATAGAAGATGAAATGACATTTGAAGGGATGTTTTTTTTCCCTGTGTGACACGTGGCGCATTCCCTGCCTCACATTTAAAATTTGAAAAAAACATGGGCTTTTCGTTTACCGCTTAAAGACACGTAAGCCCTAGATTGACACGTAACAATAAATTCGCTTGGCCCAGGCAGATCTCAAACCTTCGCTCCTGAAGAAGCTCTCACACTGATGGGGGGATTTCTGTTAACAAGGTAAAATATTGACAGGCGCGTACAAGCCACGCAAGACCCCAGGCGGATCACATCCGCTTGGAGTAGAGAGAATTAACGACAAGATTAGGAATGTTCCTACCAACCCAGGCGATTTTCAACCGCCCTAAGGGTAAAACCCCATTCTTCATCCAGGCGGATTGGTCCGCCCCAAAGTAGGGAGAAACCAAGTCTTCCCCAAATATCAGAGGAAAGTACAGGCGATCACCAAGCTGAGTCGGCTTGTCCACCTGGGATGACCTCGGCTCCTCAGAGGCATAGAGTCCGATTAAAAGTCTAAGTATTCAAAAGGGACATCAATAATTGGAAATCTCAATTCAGATAAGCTTTGTCTTATCAACAAGATAAAGATTCACTCAAGCTAGAACTCTGGTGGATTCACATCTTTGGATCAAACCAGAAGACGTTCATGAAGTATAAAAGTGCCTTTGGTCATCACACAAAGGTACATATTCTAAATTCACAAAAATTACTCCTTGCCTCTCACTTAAATCCGATCTAACTTAAGCATCGGAGAGGCTACGCCGGTCACACGGCTAGTCCCCATAGCAACGGTTTTCGTCTTGCAGGAACCATTGATCCCGAACAAGAGGAGCGTCAAGAGATAACTTCAGTCAGAGAATTAGCGCGCGGAACCACGTTCCAGTCCTAATTTAACACTATATATACATTCTAAATATATAACCTATATGCTTTTATTTTGATTATGCATCTTAAGGAACCTTGGGAGTTAGGAAAATTTTTAATTTCCGCTGCGTATGCTAGGCATATCTAGATGTATATTTTCCTACATCACTGACATACCATCGACAACAAAGCTATGGAAGCCACCACCGTAGATCCTGTTGACAAAAACCATTATTTTATGATGATGAAGATGAATTATATGATTTAACTTCATCCAGTAAGTGTTTGGAGGAATTCATCAATATTTTCACCATATTCATTTTGATAAATGCATATTATTTACTCAAATTTCTTCTACCAAACATTGGATTTGAAAATTGAAGAAGAGAGGAACTTGAACAATTGCTTTTATTAGAAATAGCTTGATGCAATTTGGTGTATAGATGTGTTGCTCAAATCATTGATAGTCAGCTGTCTTCAATCGTGTGTAACACATGTTTGTATGTCTTGTGATCCGATTAATTTTATTCTATTCTTAACGAGGCAATACCCTTTCGACAGAGTTGTATAGTTGTTGATTTCTATCAAACAAGCAACATTTTCCTAAATAAGTATGATTGTATTCTTCGATTTTCACTTATTGTTAGCTCACCGACCTTGCTGGAAAATTGTGTTTAGTGCGAATTTATTGATAACGGAACTCATGTTTAATGTTGACAGATAACGAAAATGACCCGAGAAGTTCATATAAGTTGAAGTGTACTTTTAATTACACTTGCATGGATTAATTAGAATTTTAATTATGACTCTTTAGAAGCTGCAAATCGGTAGGCTATGGCTTGTTTCTTGACGTTCAAGATACAAAGACGTGAAAGAACTTAGCTTGAGCATAATCAATGTTATTTGTGCAAAGTGAGTTCTGTTGCAAACATAAAGGGAGAATATACTATACAAATACATTATACTACTCTTATACCATGTACAAGAGCTTTCAAATCAGGTTTAAGATCTTCATGCCATGATTTTTATTATGAACATAAAGTAAAAAATGACTATATAAATACATTATACAACTCTTATACAAGGTATAAGGCCTTCATGAGAAAGTTGTAAAAAACTTATATTATATTATTCTTATACCATGTATAAGACTGCGATAAATTTAATTTTCTTTGAAAACTTCGAATTGGATGTCATTTTAAAGGGAAATTGAGTATAGTTGTGAACATAAAAGAATATAGGCTATATGTAAGACTATACCACTCTTATACAATGTATAAGAGCTTACATACAAGGTGTAAGGCCTTCATTCCATGTATTTAAAGGGAAATTCAGGATTGTTGTGAATACATAGGAGAAAAAAGACTTTGTAATTGCATTATACAAATCTTATATAATGTATAAGGTCTTCATGAAAAGGTAGTAAAAACGAGTATTGTACCAATATTATACCATGTATAAGATTGCAATAAATTATTTTTTTATGAAAAATTTGAATTGTATGTCATTCTAAAGATAAAAGTAAGATGAAATACTTGACTTGAAACAAAGGTCTTATACCACTCTTATACAAAGTATAATGCTTTTGTTTCAAGTCAAGCATTTCATCGAACATGTGAAACCACTCTTATACAAGGTATGTAACCTACATGTCATAGTTTTTTTTTCTGGAAAAGTGAGTTTTGTTATAAACACAAGGGCGATACTATAATTACATTGAACCACTATTATACCATGTATAAATGCTTTCAAGCTAGGTTTAAGGTATATTTACCATGATTTTTAGTACTGTTGTGAACATAAAGGAGAAAAAAGACTATATAAATACATTATACCACTATTATATCATGTATAAGACCTTCATTGATAGGTATTAAGAAATTGATATTATACCATGTATAAGATTGCGATACATTATTTTTTTTTGAAAAAATTGAATTGTATTCATTTTAAAGATAAAATTAAGAAGAACAAAATATATCAAAACATTGATTCGAAAAAATTAACAATTTATGAGATATAAATGTTTGAAGATGCGAAATTCAAATTAAATAGGAAAAGTAATGTAGTTACATGGTGAACAATAAAACCTATTTGTTTTAGCATTTACTTCAATTTGCCTTTTATATAATTATGCTCAAGGTATTAGGAAAATATTAGCCCAAAATTTTCATACTGATGTAATTAAGGGTTAATTCAGATGCATTGTTTGTTTTCATAGATTTGTTTATTATTAGTAACAGTTTTTTTTTGGGTACTGATTGTAAACAACTAGTTATTTAGTTGTAATTAAACAACAATTTTCAATGTAAAAATGGCATAGAAAAATTGTTGTTGAATAAGTTAACAAATACGCACCAAAAGTTGCATAATCACGAACTTTTTTTGCGGTAGAGACGATTATGATAAACTACACTACTTTACCAAAGAGAAGTAACATATGATGTCAGTCGTATCAGAATATAACAGGAGACTAATATATATGAATAGAATTTTATAATTAAAAGTATTAAGATAATATCATTTACTTTTTCGCTTTTAGCACTTGTATATATACTTGTATATATACTAAAGTATGCTCATACTTTATCAAATTGATGAAAATTTGAAGAATTCGTTGATTTTTGTGGTAATAGGGAGCCATTAAACATATTTTATATTTCATTTAAACTTCACGCATCATTCATTTTGAAAATATTATAAGAAGTCAGTAATCATTTTGAACTTCCAAATATTTCAGATTATCACTTAAACTTGTAATATGTACCAGTTTATCATTCTCAACGTCATATGTCATCTTTTGATTAAAGAGGGAAAAATCAGAACAATAACATTTTTGAATAATCAAACCAAAGAAATTTTGACATATACCATTAAAGATACTAAATTGTGCACTTTAAACAAGTTCAAGAGGTAGTGTAAAACTTTTGAAAGTTCCGTATAATAATTGGTACTTTAATTTAAATTTAGTGTATGATTACACTTTATCAATATAATTTTTCTTAAAATATTTATCAAAGTTTTCATTTATGAAATTGAATAAAAGTAGGGTTACTTTCATCATTCAGTTTGTTTTAAAGATTCTTTAAATTTGGGGTTTATTACATTTGTAATATTAGTCAATTTCAACAATCCATTTATTTGTAATGGTTGAGATTTATTTATACTGTGAATTCTATAAATTCTATCTCAACCATTAAAAAATAGATAAATAATTAAATTGACTGAAATTTACAAATGTGTCAAATCCCAAATTTAAAGAATAGAATTGAAGGTGAGTAACGGGAACTAGACAAATAATAATTTCTATTATATTATTTTCTTATATCATTGGTATGTGTGATACAATTGTTTTAGAAGAAAATCAATTTACTTTATAAATAAAAAATTGTATATTTTAAATAAAATAATTTAATTGAACCTTAAAACTATTAATTAAAATTTACAAACACACCATAACATTATATCCATATGCCACTTATAATTTGATAATTGTAAAAGAATAGTGTAACTATTAAGATATGAACAAGTTGTCATATGAGATTGGTTATCTTACATCATGTCGTTTTCTAGATACATATAAATTTTTATTTACTCACGAAAAAGTCAATGTAAATTTGGTATTCTGTATTGTAGATAAAACTAAATCAACCTTTTTTTGGCTTCTAAACACTCTTAAAGCTAACTTTTTTTATGCAATTAAAAGCTAAATTGTGAATTTTTCAGCCATTTTGTCATGCAAATCCACAATCTTAATGAGGCACTACGTTTTTACTCATAAACATTGAGCATGACAAAATTTGCGAGGAAAATTTTACTTGATAATAAAGAATATATAATAGAGGTAATGGATCTCATCCAAAATCATAACTTCGCTTCCTACACCCTGCTAGCACTATGCACCTTCGCCTACTTTACAATTACTGCCATTACTATCTCCACTCCACCTCAATCATTTTACCATCTCCACTTGCATCCATACAATATGGGTAGGGGTTTTCCATCGGTTGGTTCGGTTAAATAACCGAACTGATCACACCGAAAATTGAACACTTTTTAAAATTGAAATTGAAATCAAATAGACATAAAAATAACTAAAATTCTATTCGGTAGGTTCGGTTTATGTAACTGAATAATTACATGTATTTGTTTTTCTTTTTTCTTTTTAAAATTTAGTTGTGTTATTGAATAATACTTTTATTATATACATAATTTGATATTTTATATTCCAATTTTCTTATAAATTGTAAAGAAATTACAATAACATAAAGTTGAAATATTTAAATAAATTACATAATAATACATTATCTACACATTATGTTATTAAGAGTAGATATATATTTAATAAATAAAAATTCAAAGTAAAGGGAGACAATATAAATAATAGTCCTTTAAACACAAGAAATAATGGTAATATCACTGATATTTATATTATGAAAATAATATTTTAAATTAATTATTTAAAGTATAAATATATGTTATATGTAATTGTTGGAAATACCAGGTCCGCTCGTGATCGGGTCAAATGATCTGATCCAATTTCATTATTTGAACTAACATGAAAAGTTATAGAATTTTAAGGAATTAATTGTAAATAATTAAGAATATAAGGACTTAATTACAATTAGCCGATTTTCTATTACACACACGCACCTGCAGAAGTCGTGGATAATAATTGTTCTCTGATATACTGTGGGACAATTTTGATTCGGCTTCAAAGTGGCATTCTTTGATCTTCGAGCACGGAAAAGGTAAGTATCAAACCCGTTCAATTTACGTTTTTCATCAATGTTATCATGAGCGGGGTTGTTTTTGTGATTTTTCTATTTCTACATTATTCTGAAATTTTTGGAAAATTTGTTTCCGAATTTGATTTCGTGTTTTTTCGGGAATTACACGAATAAAGTGTGAAAATATATAAAATTTAGTGTTTTTGGAGCGTTTTAATGAAGTTCGCATGTTTTGGGCATGATTTTTTTGAGAGTTTTGTTATTCCAGTGTTCATATGGCATGAATTAGTGACTGAGTTCATTATTGGCCAGATTTTACGTGTTTCATCGCAAAAAGTTTCATTTTTCGCTTTATTCTGTGTAAACGTAAAATTTTTGTTCATATTTTCGTAAAGCGGATTGTACCAACGAACTTGGAATGGCGAAACAAGTTGAACTGTCAAAGTCCAGAGGTAAAAAATCGCCGTTTAGGCGGCGCATGCATGCCACCCGCCGACAAGTGTGGTTAACACGCGAGCGATTGAACCAACTTATCGGTTGGCCATGTGGTGTATTGTGGTTGGTTCTTCAAATCCGTTCCTATGTTTTACGTCCTATGTAGTTCCGTTGACATGGCTTCTCCATAATGTGACGTTTCAAATTTGATTTCACGATATGTTGCGCTAGCCGATGTTTTTTTGGTCCGAAATTTTTCTACCCCCCATTTTCATACTTTTTTGATTTAATGGTGGTTTATTCAGAATTTTAAGGTTCAGAAATTATTGTTTTCTACTTACTTTTTTTGTTAATAAATGCTTTAAAATTATGGTAATTTTTTTTTGAATTTTAAATTTTTTTTTTCTATTGGTTAAAATAATAATTTACAACCTATTAGAAAATAAATGAAAATTTTTAATATGTTGATTAATTTTAATAATTATGTACTTTATATATTTGTATTAGTAACGTAAACACATTATTTGAAAATATATCATTACTATCCAAATTAATTGTTATATAATGGTTGAATTTAATTATATATGTGAGGTATAATGTGATTAAATATATTTATGCATTTTAAATATTTATGTGCTGATTATTTGAATTACACATGTGTTATATAATTTTGATTAAGTATTTTTAGTAATATACTTAAATGATCAACCATTTATATAATGATTAAATTAATTTATATTTGTGAAAATATAAACGATGAAAAAATATGTTTTTTTTAATTATTTATATGAAAATTAAATATCAATTTATTATAGATATAAATTATAAAAATATTTTGGTAATATATTTAAGTTAATTATTAATGTAACGATTAACAATGACCTTTTGACATATGTTGTAGATGGTTAATAGTGATGCAAACTCCATGTAATCCCGAGCATCTATTCAGTGAAAAAGAGTTAATAGGAACCTGAGAAAACTGGTTCTAAAAAATGTATTTATTGTATTTATAAATAATACATGGTGAATTATGTTATTTTATTGCATAATTTTATTAGTTTGTAAAACATGGTTTTACAAATCTAATTTTCAATTTGTTTAAATGATCAAATTATATAATAAATGGATTTATGGGTTCCTTTAAATAATTTGATATGTTATTGCCAAGTTTGATTAAAGGAAAGAACTCTTCATCTAATGAGTTGAAATGCGGTGAAAATTATGAACATCATGGTAGATATTGTAATAGTTTTTGGATTGTAATACTTAGTGTATAAGTTAATTCGAATATGACGTAAAATAGTTACACACATTAAGTATATTTATTCGGTGGATGATAATATAAGTCATTGTCATTTATTTAGTATAATTGATATGTGTTTGTTTGTTTGTTTACGTTTTTGTACAATAAATTTTATGACATGTTTTGTTATTGAGTAGTTTTGAGATTGTGTTTTATTAGGTTTAAATCTAAGTGATTTATTTGATTTATATATCGTTAATTATTTTATATATTATATTTGTTTAAAGAAATATAAAATACATAAAATATTTAAATCATTAATAAAAGTTTTAGGACTAATATGCCCTGTTGAATCCCAAATTAGTTTCAATAGTTATGCATAATAAAGTAAAAATACTTATAATTAAATGTCACGAGTTAAGTGAATTAATTAAATGTATTAAATGTCACGAGTTAAGTGAATTAATTAATATGCCCTGTTGAATCCCAAATTAGTTTCAATAGTTATGCATAATAAAGTAAAAATACTTATAATTAAATGTCACGAGTTAAGTGAATTAATTAAGGACAATAGGATTAAAGTGTAGTTAATGATATACCTTATAGTTAAATAAACTATAACGAACAATAATAACACATAAATTCCTATTGTACGATGAATCATATTGGATTAAATGTAGGTGTTTTCACCTGTTGGATGATGTTCGCCACTTTCCTACTGATAATATAAAAGTTCTAAATATGAACAGATGTTGTCAGTAACGTTTAATAGAAAAATGATGATAACTGCAAGTATACAGTTGCGATGTAGTTTTAAAAGATATCGATCCCATAGGGAAAGAATTTGGTTCTAAGGATTAATTAGAGTTACGGAACAAAAGAAAATAAAATAAGTTGAAGGTTTCGAATGGTAGAGTGATGCATGAATAGATTAGAGAAGATGCAAAGCATATAGGTATTCCCTAAGAACAATTATAGTGGAGTAAAATATGCAAATTAATCAAGAATGTTTTATGCACTAGATAACTTCAACAAACTCGGTTCTAGACGCCCAAATATCCTATAATTCACCGCAGAGCAACACATGAAATGACTTTTCTAAATCTAGGGTAAACGAATTATGACACTTATAAAAACATGGACAACAATATTACTATGCTTAGTACGGGTCGCTCTCACATAGCTATATTTAGCAAGTTACCACTCCAAAAATGTTGGCTCACTAAACAACGTTATAATCACAGATCCAGTGATTATACACAATCTTGTTAACCCTGAAACTACTCTTAAAGTTAACTTGAAAGCATATAACTTCATTAATATAAGTGACACAAGATGAAATACTCGTTATGACACATAGACTTATCATAAACTTCAAATTAGAAAGTATAAGTAGAAAACAAAGTAAAGTTGTAAGATATGCAAATGAAAGCTAAAGTTAATCAAACCGTATCCACTCTTTAATGGGAGTCGTCAATTCTCGCAATTCCTACGTCTACTTTGAATTCGATCTCGACTCGTACAAAACCTCCATTAGGATACTATTCTTTGTGAATATTGAACAAATGAATGTTGAAGAACAAAAACTTTTATTGATAAGTGCTTTGCAATTACACTCATATAACAATCACTCGAATTTGTGAAGAAATCTAGTGAATGAAACAAGAATCGAATCACTTATACATTTTTCCCTATAACACTTTGAACTTAGAGAAATCTATATAACTTTCACTCTCTATCATGTATCATCTGCTTCTACCAATTTTGTACTACCACAGTACATGAAATGGTTGATGTGAACCTCTATTTATAGAGTGTGAAAGGTTGCATTTATCCAAACGAATAGTCATGTCCATTGGTGAAGGGTTGCATCATCTTCAATGTGATTGGATGCAAGATTTCATCCTTATCTTCAATGGATAGGCGCCTTTTCATGGTTATATTTTCTCCAAAAGGTGTCTCTTTGTTTGATAGTTGATGGTGATTGATTGTTCTTATCCGGGGGTTGGAAGTTGAGAAGACTTGACCAAACCCATTACGATTCATGAGCGTGACATACATGTTCGCGATCATGAATATAAGTTAGTAACTAACTGTTTGTGAAGAATGATAAGTCGCGATCCCAATAGATAGTCG
This sequence comes from Euphorbia schlechtendalii, assembly GCA_949673415.1. NCBI lineage: Eukaryota > Viridiplantae > Streptophyta > Magnoliopsida > Malpighiales > Euphorbiaceae > Euphorbia > Euphorbia schlechtendalii. The sequence continues at coordinate 5,732 of CATIWQ010073375.1, read as the reverse complement.
TGAGCGTGATTTGGCCAATCACGAGTAGGAATCACGATCGTGACATGGCTGTGACTTATACTTTTCTTCATGATTCTTCTTCACAACTTTACCGATCTTTGACAACTTCGATCCTAAGCCAATTCTTGCATTCCACGCATCTTTTTGCACCTTTTTCACTCTTTTTGCATAGAATTCCATCTTTGATCATTTCACTCCCAAGATTCACCTAGTTTCTACACTTGCATAAAAAATAACTACATACCACGTGTTAACAAGGTAAAATATTGGCAGGCGCGTACGAGCCATGCGAGATCCCCAAGTGGATTATATCCGCCTGAAACAGAGGGATTTAATGGTGAGGCTAGGAATGTTCTTACCGATGCAGACGGTTCCAATCCGACTCGAGGGTAAAACCCCGTTGCTCATCCAAGTGGATTGGATCCACCCCAAATTAGGAGGAAATCAAGTCTTCCCTTAATCTCAGAGGAACGTGCAGGCGGTAACCAAGCTGAGTCGGTTTCTCCACCTGGACCGACCCGACGCCTCAGGAGCATTGAGTCCAATTCAGAGTCTAAGACCTCAAAAGAGACATCAATAATTGGAACTCCTAATCCAGATAAGCTTTATCTTATTAACAAGATAAAGATTGACTCAAACTAGAACTCTGGTGGATTCACACTCTTGTGTCAGACCAGAAGATGTTCATAGAGTATAAAAAGATCCTTTGGACCACCACGCGGAGGTACGTATTCTAAATTCACTCCTCTCTTAAATCCGATCTAACTTAAGCATCGGAGAGGCTACACCGGTCACGCGGCTAGTCCCCCATAGCGACATTTGTTGTTTTGCAGGAACCTTCAAACCACATAAAAGAGGAGCATTCGGAGTTGATCTCAGTTAGAAAGTTAGTGCGTGGAACCATGTTCCAGTCCTAATTTAACATTTAACTTTCTGACTGAGATCAGCTTCGAACGCTCCTCTTTTATGTGGTTTGAAGGTTCCTGCAAAATAACAAACGTCGCTATGGGGTTCTAACTGTGTGACCGGCGTAGCCTCTCTGATGCTTAAGTTAGATCGGATTTAAGAGAGGAGGCAGGGAGTTTTTTCTATGAATTTAGAATACGTACCATTACGTGGTGGTCCAAAGGATCTTTTTATACTCCATGAACGTCTTCTGGTCTGACCCAACAGTGTGAATCCACCAGAGTTCTAGCTTGAGTCAATCTTTATCTTGTTAATAAGATAAAGCTTATATGGATTAGGAGTTCCAATTATTGATGTCTCTTTTGAGGTCTTAGACTCTTAATTGGACTCAATACTCCTGAGGCATCGGGTCGGTCCAAGCGGACAAGCCAACTCAGCTTGGTTACCGCCTGCACGTTCTTTTGAGATTAAGGGAAGACTTGATTTCCTCCTAATTTGGGGTGGATCCAATCCGCTTGGATGAGCAACGGGGTTTTACCCTCGAGTCGGATTGGAACCGTCTGGATCAGTAAGAACATTCCTAGCCTCACCATTAAATCTCTCTGTTACAGGCTGATATAATCCGCCTGGGGATCTCGTGTGGCTCGTACGCGCTTGTCAATATTTTACCTTGTTAACATCACGCGAAATCTTTTATATGAAGTATAAAATGACTCTAACCCACATCATTTTATGAGTAAAAATATCAAGATAATAAGTGTAATCATACACTTATCAGATGATGGGGTATTTATATCTTTTTTCGATATTGGGGTTGATGCTTACATTTTCTTGGAAAAGTTTGTATTCATGTCAATAGTTATTAACACACAATTGCTCATATGATTGACTGAAATAATTGTATACATGTTTTGTCTCATCGTTACTGATTAAAGAATATCAGTAATGGTTTCTGCTATGAATTTATTTATAGTAGACTTAGATTCTTAACGTTAGTTATTAGGTTATCTGGAGGTTGAAGTTTGAGTTTGTGCTAGAGGAATAAAGAGTCCTCTTATTCTTTGAGCAATGTTGTGTATGAGTTCAAAAAGAGTGGCACAAACCAACTCAGGCATGACAAAATTCTATTTCTTTCATGGGGAGGAAAAAATCAATGACCTGTATCATTTTGCTTAGTGCTATAAGTGATTTAATTGTTATAATTCATGTAAGACAGACATGTTAGAGTTTGATCACTAAATTGAAAGAAGTTCTTACTAGTGATCGAATCTTCACTTTGAGTGGGAGCATATGTGATGCACTTAACTCATTCTTATATAATTAGTTCATTTAATGAAGTTACAAGTTTCTTAGAAATGGTAGAAATTGTTCTTCTAATATCCAAAATTCTTCCTAAATGTATTTGGCATAAGGAAAGTCTTAAGTAGACAGTTCTTAAGATAACAGATGTTAACTTAACATAGAATATATAAAAAGGGAAGAAGAACAATGCAAACAGGTCCGAATCATTTGAACATAAATTTAATAGGTCCAAAGGTAATAAATAGTAAAATCACGAAGGTAATCTATTAAATTTCCACTATAGAAGCATTGTGTAATAGAGCACTAAGCCTAACTTGGTACACATAATATATTCTAAAGTGAATTACATTGTACTATGCTCAATGTTGTTGATGGAATCTTATCCTTTGTGGATTATTAATTCAAGTGCAACATGTGACATGAGCACAAACCACTGTATTTTTATGTACTTTAGACACCCTATATGAGAACTATTGAAATTTATATCGATATTAAAATGAGTTGAAGTTCTATAGATTAGAAAATGTACACTATATTTGCAATGAGCGCAAATCCAATATCTAAATGATGTGTTGTTTTCTCATATTATATGATTTAATGAATAATAGGTTCATCTTTAAATTTTTTCAATGATTAAGTTTCTTCATTCCTGAATTGTGTATTTATGAGTCTAATTCTTAAACAAATGGTTTGATAGTAATGAATGCGCATTACAAATTATCAAGTGAAGAATGTTTGTTTTTCACGTACTAACTGTTCTTTTAGGAGAAAATAATAGTATATTGCATACGCGATTATGTCACATAAGCTAAGAAGAATATGTCATCCAGGCTTAATGTGATGTGTGTGTGTGTGTGTATATATCTTTTTCACGATAATTTTTCATAACCCATTTTTCACACGAAGTAACATTTTCTTAATAAAAATTTACATGTTAATTTGCCCCCCAATTTTTTATTCTGCGGCTGCCCCTGTTCCAACCCACATGTGACATGGACTGAAGTATATCTAATTTATCCTGGTTATGAAATTATGGCTGTATCACTTATTGCTACACTACCTTAATAATTTTGTGAAGTTGGGTCCAAGAGGTTGATACTCTTACATATCAAAAGGATATGTTTTTTTAGTGGGGGAGAATGCTGATAAATCAATAAAAATTTGAATCATGAAATATCAATTTCTTAGAAATGAGTTCTATAGATTAGGTGTATTAGGCAAAAACATGTCCTATTATTAAGACTCTTGAACTTAATGTTTTGGATATATCTTCAAGTGGGAGTAATTCAAATGTATTGGTTCATAATGATCACATTAATGAGAGATCTTGTTCTGAGGGGGAGTTGAGAACTCAAAGTATTAATGGTTCATCTGGGAGCCAATATTTTAAACTCAAGTGTAAGTTTAAATCATTATTATATTTCTGACTTGAGAGGAAGCACAAAAGTGAGCTTTAAAGTAAGAATTCCGAGGTACGATAAATATATGAGGTATATTTATGATGATTCGAAGCCTAAGTAATAAAATGGAAAATTGCTCTAACCTTGAAAATTAATTTTTTAAAGGGAGATGAATAGTTGCTTATGATGGAAGAAGAATTAAGTTAACTTTCCTAAAGGACATACAAAAAAACTATCGAGAACATATGGGTTCCTAATGTAAGTAAAAGAATTAGGCTTATAGTAAACAAATACATATATTCAAACTAATAAGAGTATGCTATAAGAATATATCATTTTTAGTTGCGAGAATCACATATATATAAATCAATTTAACTTCAGTAATTGTATCTTCCTTAGAGTTACATCAAGTAGGTGTATGGACCACTATTCTCGATAGAGAATTATCATGCGAGAACTATATGCAAAATTTAAGAGGATTTGTCCCAAAGATTGAATAAGTCAATTTATAATCTCATGAGGTTTTAAGGTTAATGTATTTAGAATGGTAAATGAGAACCATTGTGTATATACCATACTAGTGAAAGATTAGGTGTCGAATAACTTTGTGATGTAAGTAGTGGGAAAGTTGGCATATGTCCTAGGATCAAGATCTAAATGGATGGATAAAATTATTAGTACTTTTGTCTCTGGAATCTTGCACAAAAAGAGTTTGACAAAGATTCTATATGCAAAATTATGAACCCTTAAGTATTCTAATGATTAAGAATATGATTCTTAGTGAAAATATTTGTCCTGAAGCTCCTCTCAAGTGGGAGGATATGGAAAATGCTTCATATACTGGCATTACATATGTTATGTTATACTCCCTACCTAATATGATTCATTTTGTGTGCATTGAAGTATTATATTAGTTCATTCTAGTAATAGAGCACTTGAAGATCGTTAAGAAAATTGTAAGATACTTGTGTATGATTATTGGTTATGCTCTAATGTATTGAACCAAGGAAATAGACCTTATAGAATACATAGGTGCATATTAGCTAAGGTTGGAATTGAGTTTTTCCAGTTATGGTTAAAGATTTTGTTTGATAAAAGAGACTATTGAGTATTCTTATGCTGAATACTCCAAAAAAATGTTGACTATTTATAGAGATAGTCAAACATCGATATCTTATGCGATAGACCCGAAATATTGTAGTAGCAATAAGTATATCGAAGGAAGTATCCATTAGTTGTAAACTAAGTAACACGAGGAGAGGTCAATATGAGTTATTTATCAACTTATGACATGCTTGTAGATTTATTTATGAAGTATGTCTCTAAAAGATATATTTATGAAATGTATCAAAGATTAAAATATGCATAGATTATTTTTATTCGATTACCTCATTTATACCCTTTAAATCACGAATGATATTGTCATAATATAAATGAGTTTTCTTCCTAATGAGTAATGTATGTGTGTGTATGTTATGTACATGTATTATTTTTCATCCATAGCATGTCGGATTGAGAAGTAGCCCACTCACATGGGTGAGTACCCTAGTATTATCAAGAGGATGTAGACTAGGATGAGATTGATTTAGAACATATATGTGTAGTTTGGGAACATGTTCAAAATCATGAATTGATTTGTTAAGTAATAAGAAAATCGCATTGTATAGACCATTGCGTGCTGAATCCAAAAAGTAATAAGATAAGAACTATTTAGTTCACATGACAATTGGTCATGTTCTGTTTGAAGAGCTAAAGGTAGTTCATTTAATTGAACAAGGTTAAATGCTAGGTTTAGTTTTAATTGAAACATTTATGTGGTGTTGGTTGATATGATAAGATATGTGTTCCTTTATAAGGGTAGAAAGGAAAGGATGCCATGACACATTATCAAAGTGGGAGATAAATAAGTCCTTGAGATATTAGCGACCATAAGATGAGAAGCATGTACGAAATACAAGGATCTCAACTTCTCTAATTTGAGACTTGATAAGTGTATAATTACACTTAATATCATATTAATTTTACACATTAAACACTATGAATTAAGTCATTTTTATACTTCATATAAAAGATTTCACGTGGTATGTAGTTGTTTTTTTTATGCAAATGCAGATACTAGGTAAA
>CATIWQ010073365.1:0-13085 GCA_949673415.1 Euphorbia schlechtendalii | reverse complement strand
TATCAGTTCAGTTTCAATTTAGTTTCAATTTATATATTATTGTAAATATTATTAAAGTAATAATAAATATATATATTATTAGAATGAGAAAATAAAACAATCATAAGTAGGTAATAAAAGTTATTTAAGAATATTGTTAATAATATGTTAAAATTTAATTATTTATTATTGTTAATAACGAAAAATTTTGTTTGATAACAAATAAATAGATAAAATAATTAATTTATAAAATATAAAACAAACATACTCGTTACAATATAATTGAGAAATATTTCAATATTATAATTCATGGTTAGCTTAATTTTTCTAATTTAATCTACATTCATGTCGTCATATTCACTATCCCCATCGACATGTTGGATATTATTTTGGTTCATCTCCCAAATTTGTTGTATAATAGAATTCTGCACTACTAACAATATAATTGAGAAATATTATAATATTATAATTCATGGTTAGGTTAATTTTTCTAATTCAATTTTCGTCCATGTCATCATTTTCACTATCATCATCGACATGTTGGATATTGCTTTGGTTCAACTCCCAAATTTGTTATACAATAGAATTCTACACTACTAATTTAATTACTTTTTTCATTTTGTAGTCTTTTTAATTAAACTATATGTGTCCCAAAATAATACTACAAAGTGTGGTTTTTGTTAATACAAAAAAAGTTAAGGATCCAACAAAATATCATAATAAAATTAATGAAACGAAAATATAATATTATAAAGTACAAGTTAATGTTGTTATTATTGATATAAACAATTATCATTCAATTAAGTTTCAATATTTTCAGTTTTAGAATAATAAGTTTCAGTTCAGTTTCAGTATGTTCAGTTTCAATTCAGTTCAGTTTCGGTAAATTCAGTTTCAATTGAAAAGAACAGAGCCTAATTTATAAGCAATGTTATCAATACCGTACCGGACACGATACCGGTGAAGCTAATGGTACGTGGTATGACCGGTATTACTGGTATTATAAGTGGTAATACCGGATTAATGAATTTTTTTTTAAAATAATGTAGTATTTAAATAATAAATATCTTTAATAAATTTTCAAATTTTAATTCTAAAAAATCTTTATCAATTTTAGGATTTTACTTTTTTTATTTTTGATTTTGAATGGAAACATAGCGATAAAAGCAAACAATTTGAATGAGAAACTTTTAAACTAACGTTTGAAAAGTTTTTGTTTAAATACCGGTTTAACCAGTTTAGTGGTATACCGGTATTTTAACAGTATGAACTGGTAGGATGCGGTTTTCTTCAAAACCGGTGAGGTGCTTCAAACCGATCGTATGCCTGGTCGGTACCCGATTTTATCGGTTGAACTGGCCGGTACGGTACGGTTTCAATAACACTGTTTATAAGGACTATGTTCTTTAGGATTGATTGCAGCTGAATTGAATGAAATGGTTTAAATTTACGGTTGACTAGTGGAATGAACTGAAGTTGGGATGTGATGATAACAAAAAAAAAAAGGGAAATTGGGAAATCTGAACAACTCTACCAAAGCAAGTTGACATACTGATGTGATTCAAATTCATATTATATTCATTTATTTTTGTTTTTAGTTATTGCGGCCGAGGGTAAAAACATTTGACAAGTTCAATTGATGATGTATGATGATATGCTTTGATTATCTAATACTTGATCATAGAGTAAATAATAATAATAATAATAATAATAATAAGTTATTAGTAAGTCTTATCCATGAGCTTCGGCTGTTAGGTTAATCGTTTTACGACATGGTTATTAAGCATTTTATGTTATAATTCGTAAGTTTATGTTTTTGTATCAATCTGTAGAAACTTTTGTATCCAATAGTTGTTTTTGCTTTTTTGACAGTAAAAAATAATTTTAAGATTGATTACAGTAATTAAATAATTATTTTGACTTGTTTGAAGAAAAAATAATGATCAACTATTGCAATATCAATAACAATAACAAAATAGTAATAAGTTATATTTTCCGTTATGAATTGAGTTTTCTTTTAGTAATGATTTCTCACTTGGCATTGATGAGATATGATAACAATAAACACTTCATTTGGTTGACATACATTTCCAACTACTTGATTTTTTTAATAATTTATTTATTTATCACTGTAAAGAGATTCTGTTATGCTTGATTATATATGGTACTAGAGAACTATTTAGTTCAGATCTTCCAAAATCATTATTATAGTAAAAATGAATGTTTACAAATCATGAGTTGTGACATTTAGCTAAAATATTTTTCTCCTATCTGTTATCTGAATTATGATTACTTTAATTCTTTAACTTTTAATTGTATAAAGTAGTTTTTGTCATCGGTAGCTGATTTTTCGAATTTTATTTCAATAAAGTTCAATTCAACATATCAAACTTGCAACTTTACATTAAATTTAATCTAATTCGCGATAAAAAAAAAATGGATCTGTCTTCTAATGCTTGTACAATTTAGCTGATTTTTACGATACCAGATGTACATGATGAGACATGTGATTCTATTATTTTTAATTTTTTGAATTTTGAATTTGTAGTTATTAATTATATGATTATTAAGGCATAATATAAATTAAATCCCATTTGGTGGTTGCCATGTGAGGGATGATTTTGTGGATGGGTCAAAAGTTATACCCTTTTATAGTTAAATTATGATTGGTGATTTAATTTAAACATAAAAAATTTCATATTTGCTTTAATTTTATTCCAACTATATTGTCCATTTTACTGGCTCATACTAAAAATTTCGAAGTGCTTCCCGTAAATTTTGAGTTGAAAACTGAAATCTTTCCAGTAAAAATATTTATATGTACATTAATTTTACAACCGAGCCGACTCAGGTTATATTTACTCTTAAGTTTGTAAGAACAACATAAATATTTCAAAGGAAGTGATATGTATGATTGATGAATTTGAAAGTTTTCCTGTTCTTATAGTGGATGACAATTAATCCTAATTTGTAAAATATGTACCATTGTCATCAAGTGTTTAATATTTATTAATAATTAAAACAACAGTTCGTAAAACACAATCAAACATATTATCCATATTTTCAAAAGTTGAACATGTTTTTGCTTCAAAAGCATTGCAACTTTACTAAATGTATTATATATTGATTAAGCAACTAAAATAATTATATATAAGCTTTATAAATGGACCAGTCATGACTATTATATAGTCCATGATCACAATGTTGGAGTCACACATAGTTTGATTATATAAGAATTAAATGTATCTTCTATTGATGAATCTTTTTGAGATAAATAGGAATGTTAATTACAATAGTATCAAAGATAAGTAGCCGATAATTTTAGATCAACTATGATGTTGATACCCAATAACTATTACTTTATGACATACATATATCAAAGTGGGGATTGAGTTGAAATATCTAACATATAGGAGTAAAATATTTGTTGTATCGATGAAGTTATCTTAATTATATTGAGCTGGATTATTTTTGTCGCAAAATATATAGTGTAGGTTATCATCAATATGATATTGTTTTCGTTAGCATAAAAGTTGGTGTTTCCGGTAAAAATTTGTGAGATGAACTTTTTGAGACATGGAGAATTTCATGAATAACCTGTCTTTTACATTTTCAACATCAAACATTAATGATAAGTGTTTGATCATGATGATTGATCAACTGCTTTCTGTAATTTTGGATACAAAATTATCAATTGTGAAAAAATATCATCAGATTCAACAATAAATAATAAAAACTAAATCAATTGTGTTTTACATGGTCAAAAAATAGAATTTAACTAATTATCATTTAATATGTTACCAAGTCAACGTAACACATTAACTACTCAACACTTAACATTAACAAATAAAACAATATTTTTTTATTTATTATCATTTTTTTCATTCTAATTTATGGTATCTTTTACTTGTAAATTGCAAAAATTACAAGTTTTTGACATTCCAGACCAAAATAACATACCATTGGAACTTAATAATGCATAGTGGAAGCTAATTTTTAAAACAATTCTCATTCTTTAGTTACTTTGCATTAAAGAGAACTATGTAAGGGAAATGATTGAGAAACAAAATTTAGGTTAAAAATGTATATCTATGAATTAGTGTAGATCTTTATTTTAAAAATCTTTTTGTCTCGGTCTTAATTTTAGCTTGGGTTTTAGATTTAGGATCTGTTTGGGATTGCTTTTCCGAAATGTATCATTTTTAAATTTTTTTCCAAGTTGATGTCCGGTAAAGTTATGAAAATCAGTATAGAATACAGTTCTTAATAGATTAACATTAATGTTTAAATTCTTTTATCCAATTCCGAATTATGTTGTTCTAATAAAAAGAGTAAGTGAAACTGTTTAAAATTATGTTGTGACAACAACCCTGATAAAAAATTCCAAACAAATCCTTGGAACTGTCTTAGTTAAACAACAAATAAATATGATAATTAAAAACTATCCATTATTAGTAATTTAAAATATAAACATCTTCGATCAAGAACACTTACTTATATAAAAATGGATAGATTTCAAAAAAGTACCTTGTGGTTTCACTCATTTTCTAAAACTGGGTTTGAGGAATTTATTTTCGCAAAATGGGTCTGTGGTTTCAAAAAATTTGTAAATAAAGGATCTTCAATAATAAATTATATCACGAAAATGAGCAATCTTGTTCATTTTTATCTGAATTTTTACTGCATGGTTCATAAAAATATAATACACCTCATTGATAAATATTGTAATTTTCTGAGTAATCTAAATATTTTTCCTATTACATTATGATAATAAATTTTGCAAAATCATAAAAAATAAATATTATTTCCAAAAATTACTCATATCATGAAGCATAACTTTTATATGATAAGTGTTGGATTCTAAAGATAATTTTAGTTTTGTAAGTTTTGAGTTCAGAAACAAAGTTCAAAAGGAAGTCACCTCAGAAGCACAATGTTTCGTCAGCAGAAGCATGGATGCTCAGAAGCTACTAAAGTTAGATGAGGTATTAAATATCTCAGAAGATCACTCAAGACTCAGAACGTTAAAAAGTCCTTCTGATGATTGCAAAAGGTCAACTTAGTTTTTCGGCGCCAAAAGTCAAGAAAGCTGACTTCGCATTTAATGCCACCGCGCGCTCTATTTTTCAGTCTACTACAAGATAAAATTTGTTGCAAAATCAAGAACAAATCTCACCTGCTATCCTGATACGTATCTGCAGTACAAAGTGGACTCCCAAAATCAACCTGATACAGTATGACGCGGATCAGAGTTTGATGAGCTACTCTAACGGATTGTTAACGGAAATAAAATTGGAAGACAACGGCAGTATTCCTAGCAACGGTCCAAATATCAACAGAAACATTCTCTCCCTCTATAAAATGATGATTTCCGCCATTAGAGAAGGTTGACGAATCTTAACAAAAGTATTCAAGAGTGAACCAATTCTCAATCTGCTTACAACCTTCTCATAGCCATTCAAATCTCATCTATTTGTATTTGAACTAACTGAAACAAAGTTCAGAAGTTCATATAAATCACTTTCTTATAAACTGTTGTAAATCACACTAAGCTGAGGGTAAGTAAGTGTGAGGGAGCTAGGTAATCTCATAAGGAATGTACTTAAAAGAGACGAAGCTCAGAGCCTCAGATATAGAAGAACGGTATTTCTGTATTGGTATAGCTCAGTAAAGACTGTTGGAGGGTACTTCGGTCAAAGCATTGTAAAGGGTTTACTCTTCACCAGAAGAAGAGTTAATAGTGGATTAAATCTTGGACGGGAGTTTCCAAGGACTGGATTAGGTAGAGGCTGAACCGGGATAAAATCTTCGTTTGTACTTTCTTTACTCTGCTCTTTTATTTTTGTGTTATATTAATTCCACATCCAATAACACTTAAGCATAAAAAGGGGATTCTGAGTAAAGAATACTTACTCAGAAGATACTTCAGAAGCAACCTTCTGAAGTTAACAGTAAACTCGAAAAAGAGTCATTCACCCCCCCTCTGACCTATTTTACACCTTACTAGGTTCTACAAAGATATAATCAATAAAGAAAACTCATAAATAAAGTCTGGAAATTCGGTTTGGGCTGAGGAAGGAAGACGAAAAATAACCGAGTAGCAACAAAACAAAAATACCATAACGATTTTTAGCAGCGGAAAATACAACTTCACATGTCAAATTTTGTACTCCCTCCATTTCAAAATAAACGATTGCTTTTAGGTTGATTGTCAATACCAAAACGACATTAATTAAAGCGATAAAAATACTCATTTGCCTATATGAATTTTGTTAATTTGAAAGTTGATTGGATACTTTATTCCTTTTGTCATTTCTAATGTACATTAAATAAGGGTAAAATGAATAAATTTTTTAACAAGGTGCATTGTGATCCTACAACGGCAGTTATTTTGAAATTTTTCAAAAATCCTAAAGCGACAATTATTTTGAAATGGAGGGAGTAGAATTTAGCTATCAATTAGGCAGAGTTGCACTAAAAATTAAAACAATACTGAATTTTCCATATAAAATTTGGCATGAAAACATTAAACGTAGCATGAAAGCTCTTATACATGATATAATGTATTTATATAGTACATCTTCCCCTTTATGTTTACAAATGAACCCACTTTCCAGTAAAAAAATAATTTATCTGTCTTATACATAGTATAATAGTGGTATAATACCCTTTGTTTACCGTTTCTTCATAATTGCGTTATACATGATCATGAGAGTTATATAATGTATTTTATATAGTCTTTTTTAAAATACATTATACCACTTTCATACCATGTATAAGACTGCGATAAATGCAATAAAAAAGTATTAAACCACTATTATACTATGTATAAGACTGCGATAAATTTATTTTTTCGAAAAATTTGAAGTGTTTTTAAAGATAAATTTAAGATGAATAAAATATTTCAAAGCGTCGATTCGAAAAATCAATAGTTTGTGAGATATAGATGTTTGAAGTTGCGAAATTCAAATTAATTATATAGAAGAGAAGTGGTAGATTTCAAATTATAATATATGTTTTCCCTTTTCACGTATAAGGAAAAAATGCTTCATTTTTGTAGAAACCAAATTTTATAAGAAAATATGATAAATAAAAAAATGTCCTATTTTAAGAGTAATTATTAAGATTTGTATATTTTGCTAAAATATTTACAAAATAAACCTTAGCTGAAATATTTACAAAAATATTTTGCTAAAATATATACAAAATAAACCTTAGCTGAAATATATTTAAATCCATCTTTTCTTACCCCTAAAAACATGTGATTGACATTTTGTAAAATTAATTTGATGAATTATGCATGTATGTTCCAAACCATTCTTAATTTTTTACTGCAAAATAATTCTATTCTCATGCATATTTAAGCATATTAATAATTGATATATAAGAAAAATAACTTTTTTCAAAACATAGACATGCAATAAATCGAATAACAACAACAACAATACTCATCAATTTTCATCTAGTGAAGATTGGACCTTACTTATTGACTATTTCGCATAATACTATGTGTGAGGTTTTTGGACCGCTGAGGAGGTGGAGGTGGCCGACAACGGGCCATGAACCAGCGGCTAATGGGGCTTCGGGTTTTGTGTTTTTCTTGATTTTGGAAATGAGGAATAGGAAGATGAGGAAGGGAATGGCATAGGAGTAGAGTATTTCCATTTCCGTTAGTGCAATAAAGTAGAACACAGCCTAGCTTTGTTGAATATATAAAGTAAAATGCGAGTTGGGACTTGGGAACAGTAGCCTGACCCGACAATTTGAGGATAAAATATTTACCATTTGATAGGTTTGCAAATTTGTTCAAATTCTCATTTACTTTCTTGCTACTTTAGCGTAAAACAATATGCAAGCATTACATTTGTTACTTTTATTATAGTGTGGTCCTAACTTAGATCATGTTTTTTAATCATGTTCATTAAAATTGATATCTCTTTGGTATATATGAATATCCGTATGTAAAAATTATATTTGTAATTATTAAGTCTTAAACCTTTTGAGTGATTTTTTCAATGAAATTTATAGCGACAGATAGTTCTGGCTAGATGAGATGTTTCAGCTTTTACTTGGCAATTGTCTTTTATAGAAGAGGAACTTATAATTACTTTTAGAACTAATACATCAAGACCCGTTAACTAGTCTATTTACCTCTTGAACTTTCAAAAGTTTCCAATAACTTCTTGAATTTGCAAAAAAGTTCTGAATGACCCATTGAATTTGCATAAAGTGAACCAAGTTGCCTGCTTAATGCCACGTGTCAACTTCTGGTTGGAGAGAGAAAAGTGACATATTTTGAAAGTAAAACAAACTAAAATCTGACATGTGGCATTTAGGGGGGAAATGAGTTCACTTTTTGTAAGTTAAGGGACTTATTTGGACTTTTTCTTAAAGTTCAGGGGCTACTTGAAACTTTTGAAGGCTCATGGAGTAATTGAACGTTTATTTACAAGTTCAAGGAGATCTTGAGAAAGAATATAATCTTCTGCGTTGATGCTACATGAATTTTGAGGTTATTTCTTGTGCCTTTTAACTTATTATGTATAGAATATTTTTATAACTGAAGTGTAGCAAATTTGGTTTATAAGTAGTTGAAATGTTTATTATAAACAGTGAAAATTGTAATTCAACTAAAAATTGCAAGATACTTTTTGGCGTTTTAGATTAAATAGTTCATTTTGTTTCTTTGTTGGACAAACTTAAAATATTTGTAAGGTGCAAAAGTGCCTAAAATAGTGCCCATATACAAAAGTTTTATACTTAAGGGAGCCGACCGGTTATTTTAAAATACCTTCCAATACATAACATAGAAGTTCCAACGTTCTCACCCTTCTCTGCATTACCTTCCAAATAAAAACCAAAAAATACTGGAACGTCAAAATAAAAAAACTAGTTGTGTTTAGACTCTTTAGTACAGTCAACACCATGAGTTTAACTAGTATTAGCTACACTAGAGCCACATCGAACAAACTGACATAAGCTACGTATATGGCTTCTGAATTCTGATGAATCACACAAATATGATTTTTCTCTATTTCCTTAATTTATTGATTTCACATGGCTCACATCTTAATTCTTAAGTAAGTAAAAGAAATAAACAAAGGCTCAGTTTTCTTTTACAGAGGGATACACTTTTATGCATCTTTCATGTGGGATTCAACCTTATGTACAAAAGATTAAAAAAGAAAAAATACCACAAAACTATCAGTTCACGAATGTAATAAATCCATGAATAGCTTCAGCTTAGTTATATGTTTATAGCCCTGTTTAGTATTGCCTCACTATCTTGAAAAGTTTCATTCACAATTTTTTCATCAACATATTTTGATAATTGGATAAAAGATTTTGACTCATAATACTTATTGATTAGTGTCTATTTGCTATATATTTTCGGAACAACAACCTCAAATAGCTTGAAAATTGAGCTTTTTGAGACAACAACATGAGAAAATAATCCCAAACTGATCCTCAAATGATTAGTGATTAGTGTTGTACTCGCTAAGCTCAAAGGCATTCGTGTGTAGAGGAGTGTCAGGTTTAATATAAGATCTACAATATAGTGTTATCTATCAACTTAGTTTTTTGGGGTTAAATGTTCCAGTGACAAAATGCCATAATGATTTGTAGCTGAGCAGCAACAAAAAATACAATCACTTAACTAAATTATTAAGAGACTGTTTAGTATTACTTTTCAAATCGCTATCCCAATAAGCTGCTCTCACAAAGTTTTTGATTTTGAACAACACATTTTGGCTTTGAACAACTCATTTTGATCATATAGTTGTTGACAGAACTAAGCATATTGACATAAAATTCCATTTTGATATTAAGAACTAAGCATATTGGGAAAATGATTTTCTAATGTTGAGGTCAAACATTACTCTAGTGTTGACTCAATTCTTGCTTTTCGTTTCAAAATGAAAGGTATGGATTAAAAAGTTTTTTTTCATTTTCTTTCTTATGATTAGAAGAGATAATAAACAACATTACTCTAAGCATATTGACATTAAGTTCTATTCTGTAAGACTAAGCATATTGACATTAAGTTCCATTTTGTAAGATATATTATTGTTGTTGGCACTATTTGTGTTAATAAAATACATTTAATCTTTCTAATATGCTAAAAATAAAGCTATTCATTGTGATAATTTTTAAGCTGCTTTGGTGATACTTTGAGTTGTGCAGTTGACTGTGTGTCAAACTATACCTCTGGTCAATGATCTGGTGATTACCCTCTAATGATGATAAAGGGAAATTGAAGTGGCAAACATTAGATTGGAAGGTGTCGAGGTCCAATGTGGAGATCATGGTTTTCAAACTCGAACAGGTCATCAAACCGGTGAGGAGAGTGGTTCATGGATTTAAGGTTCAACTGGATTAAATCGGTGGTCGAACCAAATTTTCTAAAAATTTGTCAAATCCTAATATTTTTAATAATCTGATATCAAACAAATAATATAAGTTACATTATTTCAATAATTAATAATATTTTTAATGTTAATACTTCATATACAAAGTTTATCATTCAAATAAAAAAATACAACATAATAATCAATAGAAATTGATGAAAGGAATGTTAATAATTTTGTATTCAACCGAATTTAGTTTGAATGAGACCATATATTATAAATTCGATTAAAAAAATTGTAAAAAACTTAATGTACATATATTGAATAAAAGTAATGTACATTCAATATCATTTTCCAACTAATAAATAAATAAATATTAGTTTGATTTTAAAAAATTTAAAACACAATTTAAATTTTAATTGAAAAACATCATTTAAAGATAAAAGAAATTTATTTACACTAAATAAAGCAAATATGAAAAATGTATAAATATGTAAAAGTTTAACATGAATATTATAAATGAAATAAAATAGAAATATGGAATAAATATGGGTTGTAATTGAATAGTAGATATAATGGATAATAAGTTAAAGGTTGTGGATTCGATTCCTACCTATTGCAAAAAACATTACAACATATAATTTTATTAAATATCAATGAACCGGCCGGTTGGATTAACCGATTTTCGGTTCAACTGGTCAATGTCTGGTCTTTGATCAAATTGAAAACCGTTAAGAAACCGACCAAACTAGTAATCGATTCCGGTCAAACCCAATCCGATCGGTCGGTTTGGTATGATTCTCAAAACCAGGGACTTAATATCCCTTGACTTTGTAAAAAGCTCATTCTCAAAGCCATATTAACCAGAATAAAATGCCCTTTAAGCCTTAAACTCCTTAAGTTTTGCGTTTTGCCTAAATATAAGTATAAAAGCTAAACCCTAAGCTGCCTCTTCATTTGCTATTGAAAATCCTCTTTGCTCCGCTCAAAACTTTTCTTTTTCTACTCATTTCTATTCATAATTTGCGTTGATTTATTTATCCCTTTTTTATGGTTGTGATTTGCTGACCTATTGAGGCGGTTACTTACTAGAAGATTGTTATATATTCTGGACTTTAGTCAAGCGATTTTGTAAGGTGAAGTTTAGGGTTGTTTTCTATTTGTATGCTATGAGCAGACGACATTTTAACGCGCGGCGAAGCGGGTCGAGAAAATCTTTAATTGAGTTTTAAAATATAAAAAGATACCCTTAGTTAAAAATAACACGGAATTAGAAAACACCGTTTAAGAAAAATAGGAGTCGCCATCCGGTTTAGCTCTACCGGGAAATTCGGCATAGCCAATCCGACTAGGATTCCTATACCTCTTAAACAGAGATTCTAAGTCCGGACAAAGCACATATTAATCTACCTAATTCAAAATCATTAATTTCACAAATATTATGCCATTTAAACCATTTTACGCCTATTCAATTTTAAGCCTAAATTAATTCTACATGCTAACGCAAAAAACAAAGCAAGAAAATAAAGCAGACATATAAAGCATGAAAATAAAAGCCGAAAAGTAAAGAATTTACAACTGCCTAATCACAAAGATCTAAGAAATATAAAGTTTAAGATAAAGATATTTGTATCCGGCATCGATTTTGAGATTAAGCCAAATCTCAAATCCTATCTTCATGAGAAAATAATTAATCACCTTGCAAAACTCAAATAAAACATCAAAATGGTCACAAATACAAAGTAATGTAAATGATAAAATGAAATGAAACAGTTACAATGATTATAAAAAAAGAAAAGAGGAGAAAGTAATATTACCTCAGGATTACCTTTTGTTGTGCCTAAAAAAAAAAACCTTCTGTCCAAACCCCCCCAAAAAATCCCCTTTCTCATGCAAACTCGGCTCTTTTTAAATTAAACAGAAACCAAAACCGTCTCGCAATCATCACGTTCACGTTTTGTTTAACTGCTCCCCCTCCTCCCGTTTTGTTTAACTGCTCCCCATTATTAAAAAAGTCCTGCGACTATCAAAATGCCACTCCTTAAAATCGTGTCCTATCCAAAACTAAACCTCTTAACTCTCCACTTTCCTATATATTCATTTATTATTATAAAAAAAAGCAAAGAAAAGAAAAAAAAAAAAATACTCAAAACAAAAAACTGCTCACCCTATTTCACATTTCCCATCTTTAATTAACTTTCTTTTTTTTTATTTTTTTATTTTTTATTAAAACATAAAAACAAAACGGAAAAATTGCCCCAATCTTCAAACTAAATTTGACCATTTCTAATCCCATTATGTCACCCCTTTTTTTTTATTATTTTTTAATTAATTTAAAATCATAATACATAGTTTATATATATATATATATATATATATATATATATATATATATATATATATATATATATTATATAAAAAACATATATCATTTTATGTATAATAATAATTACACATAGAAATATTATGTCACATTTCATTAGACCTGTTCGTCGGGCGGGTCGGGCTTGGCGGGTTTTTTACAAAAAACGCTAACCCAAGCCCGGCCCAAGCCCATACTTTAGAATTTCGGGCTCGGGCCGGGTTTAAAAGGTCATTTCCAAGCCCGGTGCAAATCCATGAATATTTTTTTTGTTATAAATTTTTTTATTAAACTAAGTTAAAAAAATATAAAGTAGATCAAAATATGTTTAAATTTTTAATATAATTGCATTGTTTACATAAAATCTTTAATATTTAGTAACATTTATTGTAATC
>CATIWQ010073346.1:0-35609 GCA_949673415.1 Euphorbia schlechtendalii | reverse complement strand
AAATTTCGAGCCCCTAAACATTTATTTAGGTCTTTAAAAAATATTTTAAACCTTTAAGTTTCCACTTAAGGCTTTTAAATTTTTTTTTACCATCCTAAATACTTATTTAGGGCCTGCAATATTTATTTTTCTACAAGGAGAGCTCCCATTTGAAAATTATTTGGATAGTTGAAACTTGTGCGATTCAAGAATAAAATCCCGAAAAGCCATCATCATTGAACGGATGAGCTGGTACAAAATCTCGTGCTCACACCTAGTATGTATTTTGGTTGACCTAGATATTTAATTGTGAAACACATATGCAAGTGTTCCTTAGTATCTTTAATAGCATCTTGACAATTACTAGCTAGTATAACATCATCCAAATAATTGATTAAAGCAATTAACACTTTTTCTCTTTTCTTAGTAAATAAAGAGGGATCTGCCAAGGATTGAACAAAACTATATTCTGTAAGTGAAGCAGTTAAAGTGGAATTCCACTATCTACTTGCTTGCTTTAAATCATATAGAGATTTTGTTAATTGACATACTACATTTGGAATGTTAGACTGAATACCCTGAGGAATGTCCATGTAAATCTCTTCTTCCAAATTACCATGAAAAAAGGCATTATACATGTCAAGTTGCTTAATTAACTAGTCATTCTTAGCTACCAAATCAAGCAATAATCTAACTGTAGTTATCTTTGCAAATGGGGATAAAGTCCATTAGTAGTCTGTTCCTGCCTGTTGAGTATTCCCCTTTGCAACTATGCGCACTTTATACCTTTCTATAGTGCCATCACTATTTCTTTTTATCCTAAAGACCCATTTGCAGCATATATGTACTTTTCCACTTGGTAAAGACTATTTTCCAAGTCTTATTCTTGTCTAATGCTTCTATTTCTACTTTTATGACATTCTGTCAGTTAACATCTTTAGCAGCCATGGAATAAGATTTGGTTTCTAATTCAGTACTTATGGTAAATGAATAAATCTTTTATGATGAACTTAATCTATCATATGTTAGGATTACTGATAAAGGATGCCTCTTGTTTTCTTTATAGTCATTTATACTCGTATGCTCAACTAAGGAACAATGGTAATCCTGCAAGTACTTAGGTTGGTTATGACTTCTCTTTGCTTTTCCTAAGGAAATCTTACCCCTTTCTACCTCCTTTTCATTGTTATTAACCACAGAATCATTGTTTACCTCTATTGAATCAGAACTATTTTCTTCATAAGGAAATAAGTCTTCATGAAAATCAACATTTCTAGAAATACTAATGTTTAGTGACTCTAAATCATAGACTCTATATCCTTTTACTCCCTCAACATAACCTAAAAAGATACCCTTAATGTCTCTATGATCAAATTTGGTTATTTGTCTCTTCAAACTGGTAAAATAACATAAACAACCAAAGGTTTTCAAGGATTCATAATTGGGTTACTTTTTAAACAACATCCCATAACGATTTTGGTTGGACAACAATGGTGAAGGCAAACTATTTATCAAATGTATCGCATAACCAACAAAAAAACTCCAACAAACTTTAGGCAGTTTACTCTAAAATTTCAAAGTTCTTGCCACATTTAGGATGTGCTGATGCTTTCTCTCTACCGAACCATTTTGCCGTGGAGTCTCAACACATGATTTCTGATGTTTAATACCATTTTGAGAATAAAAAGAACTTAAACTAAACTCAGGACCATTACCAGACCTAATCACCTTAACATACTTTTCAAACTGAACCTTCACCATTTTATAAAAAATTTCTAACCACATTTGCAGGTTCTCCTTTATCTCTAATGATAACAATAAGGTGAATCTACTATAATCATCTATGATAGTTACAAAGTATTTATAACCATCTAAAGAAATGGCAGTGGGCCCCCAAATATCAATTTGAACAATTTAAAATGCACCAAAAGTAATAGACTTTGAAATAAGAAATGACAACTTTTTAAGTTTTTCCTCATAACAAACATCGCAAACAAAATCTAAAGATATAGTAATATCAGGATATTGCTGACTTAAAATCTGCATCTAGAATTAGACAAGTGACCTAGTCTATAATGCCATAAGTCTTCCTTATTGCAAGTACTTGAAAAAACTTAATCATTATAAAAAAAAATTGTACTACAAGCTGTAGCATTCAGCTGATACAAGCCATTTGACACCTTAGCTAAACCAATCTTCTTCTTGGTCATTGCTTCCTGTATAACACAATTTTTAGCTAAAAATAATAACTCATAACCAAGTGTAGCAGCTAATTTAGTACCTGAAAACAAATTATACTTAAAAGTGGGAACATACAAAACTCATACAAGATTAAATTCTCAGTTATATGAACTTCCCCTATATGAGTATAGCACACAACTTCATGTTGTTAGGCAATACCACATTCTAATTACTAACTTCTATCACAGTTTTAAAATTATGCTTAGAACATGCAATATGGCAGCTAGCTCCTGTGTTCACTAATGAAAAATTGCTTGAATTGAAAGAAGTATCAGCTTTACCTGAGGTTGTAGCAAGTGCATAGTCCTCGATATTTCAGTAGAATGCTGAATAGGTATAATCCTTGTTGTTGCTTTAAAATAGCTCCTCTGAGAAGTATTTCCTACTTCATCTTTCATCTATTGAAAAGCTTGCACCAATTGAGTCATTTGATTTGAAGTGAAAGTATCACTACTACTTCTTACAAGTCTATCTTTAACAATTTCATTTTTGTCATGTTGGTCCTAAACAACTTAATATAAACAGTAGAGCGTGGGGGTTGAATTCTATACATGGTTCTTTTTAATATTTATAAAAATTCTTTACCAAGATATATTTTTAGATGCGTGCTGGGTGAAAACTTGCTGATTTGGTTCCAAAAACTATAAACTACTCAACTTCGATTGCACATTTTATCTTCAATCACTGCTAAGTACTTTACTTAGCTCGAATTGGTTTTTCAAGCAACACTTGTAAAATAGAGAGAATGATGAATGAAATAGATGTGATAAAGACAAATGAATAAAGTTAGAATTATAACACCTGAGATTTTATCTTGGTTCGGCCCGTAGCCTATCTCCATTCCCCATATTCCTTTCCGAGCTTTAATCCACATGTGTTTTCCTTCCTTCCTTAGACAGAGAAGCACAATGGGTAGACGCGACTACAGAAAGTACCTTTCTTTCTAACTACCACTCAAACATAGTTTAGGTACCCTTCCTAAACTGTCACTCAGATTTCTTAAAGAAATTGTGAATAGAGGATTTCAACTTATAAAATACGTTGAGTCCTTTACAATGTTAAATCTAAAGTGCTATCTCTTTATTACAAATAGATGGGAAGATTACATTTACTCGATTGCTTGATTTAGAATTTCTGAAGCTGGGTCTGACTAAATAGAGTTTAAGCTCTTATAGATATTTGAGGTGATTCACCAAGTTTGAATATCTGCTTCAATCTTCTATTTATAGTTGAAGGTCTTGAAAGTAGCTGTTGTAAACTTCTCATCTTGATAGTGTTTTCAATTTCTCTTCTTTTCAAATCTTTCAAATTTTCCCATTTGAAACAAATTCCAGAACATTTAGAGATAGAGATTTCAAATGCTGAGCACGAGATTAATCCGTTAATCTTGATGGGTCAAAAACTTGTTTCCTTCAAGCAATCTATTCTGATAGAGAGGCGTGCGAAATGCAACATTGAATTTTGTGAATGGTTGATTTGATTATGTTGTAGTTAGGCGCGACACATGTTAGAGGATTCCTTTTTTTTTGGACTTTATTGAGGATTCTCCAACATTCCATACTAACACCTTTTCGTTGTGAGGACCACTTGAATATCCTTTTTAATTTCATTGCCTTTTCTCTTGAAAAGCATCAAAGAGAATATTTCGTTCCTCATAAAAACCGTTAAACGCATTTGTGTCCTATATTTCTCTAAGTTTCAAATGTACTCAACTTTTATAAATAAAACCTAACTCAGCTTAGCTGAGTCTATATCTGGTAAACTATGTATTACTAGGCTAAACTAAGCTTTTCTTACTATAAGCCATAACTTAATTAATAACTCGATAAACTGAGTTGTTTTCCCTTAAACACCCTCAAGTAAACTTGATTAATTAAGAGTCTACTTAATGCTCAATTAATTTCACCATCCTAGACAGTTTGTTATTTCCAAAACATTTTAAGTACCATGAAGTACCTTTAACATGGGTTCAACAATCTATCCCATTTTGGAACAGATAACAAACTAGATAGTATAAGAGATTAATTGAATAAATAGTTTAAAGATATAGCAATACATGATAGATTATGTAAGACTCCCCCATGGTGAGTGAACTCCTTAGTCAGTGTGGACTCCCCCATATTGAGCGGATCCTCTTCAATCAACTTAACTCCCCCATACTTAGAGGAATTTTCTTCGATTTGGGACTTTGTCTTACTTCAACATTTCTTTGAGGTTAGTCTTAACATATATTCTTGCAACAGTTTATAAGCAGAAATAACATACATTCAATAGCATATACGAAGTTACAAAGCTCTTAACTTAGATAAAAACTTGTAATTTTCATTGATAACAAAATTATCAATCATTACACAAAATGTGTTTTTGATAAGTGTATAATTACACTTATTATCATATAAATTTTATACAATAAACACCATAGTTTTAGTCATTTTTATACTTCATATAAAAGATTTCACGTGGTATGTAGTTGTTTTTTATGCAAATGCAGATACTAGGTAAATCTTGGGAGTAAAGTGAGCTAAAGTGTAAAAAAGATGAAAAAAGAGTAAAAAAGGTGCAAAAAGATGCGTGGAACTTAAAGATTTGGCTTAGGATCGAAGCTGTTGAATATCGGTGAAGTTATAAGGAGATTTCTGAAGAAAACTCAATTCACGGTTGCGATAATACCTCGCGGTCGCGACCTGTTCACTTCAGAAATAGAAGTCTGCCAACAAAGATTCACGGTCGTAACATGTACATCACGGTTATGACATGGACAATTTTCTGGTATTATCTTCTTAACTACCAACCGCCAGATAAGCATGACTAACCACCATCAACTACCAACGAATAGACACTTATCAGGAGTCAACCAATCATGAAAAGGTGCCTATCCATTATGGATTGAATCAAATCCTCTCAACCAATCACATTGAAGAGATGCAATCTTTCACCAATGGATGTGACTCTTCATTTGGATAGATGCAACCCTTCAAACTCTATAAATAGGGCTCCAAATCTCATAAATTTCATGGCACATGGTGTAGTGAGACAAAGGGAAAATATTAGAGTGCATGAGTGAGATATATTGTGTGTATAGATAGAGAGTTCTCTACGTTCATAAGCGTTAGTGAGAAAATGTTTAAGTGATTCAAATCCTTGTTTCGATCACTAGATTTCTCTATATTCTCGAGTGATTGTTGTATAAGTGTACTTACAAATCACTTATCAATAAAAGTTTTCATTTTTCAATATTCGTTTGTTCGATATTCGCAAAGAATAGCATCCTAGCGGAGGTTCTTTACGGGCCGAGACCGAATTCAAAGCAGACGTAGGAATTGCGGGAATTGATGACTCCCATTAAAGAGTGGATATGGTTTAATCAACTTTAGCTTTCACTTGCATACCTCACAACTTTGCTTTTCTTTCTACTTATACTTTCTATTTCGAAGTTTATGATATGTCTATGTGTCATAATGCGTATTTCATGTTAAGTCTTTGATGTTAATCAAGTTATATGCATTGGCTTTAATTTTAAGAGTAGTTTTAGGGTTAACAATAAAATGTATAATCACTGGATCTGTGATATAACGCTGTTTAGTGAGCCAACATTTTTGGAATGGTAACTTGCTAAATGTGGCTATGTGAGAGCGACCCGTACTAAGCATAATATTGATGTTGTCCAGGTTTATATGATAGTCTTAATTCATTTACGCTAGATCTAGAAAAGTCATTTCATGTGTTGCTCTGCGGTGAATAATTGAACATCTGAGTGTGTTGAACGAGTCTATTAGATTAGTTTAGTGAATCGTAACATCTTTGTTGAACTTGCATGTTTTCTCTGTTTTCCTTAGTTCGAATGGAAAATCTATATAATTGGACTCTCTCTAATCTTTCATACCTATATTTACTCATATTTCATTCTAATCCTCCTATCCAAAAATATCGATACATATTATTTTCTTTATCCTCTTTCCTTATTTGATCTTTAGAGCTAGTCCTTCCTTGTGGGATCGATATCTTTTAAAACTACATCGCAACTGTATACTTGCAGTTATCATCATTTTTCTATTTGATATGAGGTACTGACAACACCTATACTTTACATGAACAAGTTCTTGGCACCGTTGATATTTAGCCAAACTCTTCGTGTAAAAGTTATTAAACTTATAAGTAGAAAAGTGGTGAACAGACGTCCTAATACCTAGAATCATATCGCATCACTTACCCATGTTTTAGCGTGATGTCCACATGACATCTGACTCCTAACACAAATCATCCAATTCACTACCCTTCTGGGACAATTGTACACAATGAAAGCCTACCCTAGGAAGATAACTATATTAAAGGACATCCTAGTTGATGTCCTAACCTAGACTCATAGGAGGTAAAATTTACCCCTAAAACCCTAATTTTTCACTTGAAATATTCATGCATCACTACATACCATTTGTAATGATGTCCACTGACATCCAAGACCTTGCCCCAATGGGGAAAAAGAACCAAAACATTCATCGATATGGTATATATGGTAGTTATTCACATGCATTTTTGGATCACTTTTTAGGGTACGTCACACTAGTCACCCGAACACCAAGAGAACTAACTTTAGTTCTTGAACCTTTGGCTTATCACCACACAGGTTATTAGGTCACTTCATTTCACACTGTCCCTAGGATAGAGTACAGATCTCAAAACTAATGGACCTTCATTTATCGCATGGACTAATGATTCTGCTCTTTTTGTGAGTGATTTCTATCTCGCATCATGGCACGCTAACCTTTTTTCCACAACCATAACATTAAACATTTCATGCATCATGATTTTACATGCATTCCCTAACAATCTCCATGTGTACTTCAGCCAGGAAAAAGCCGGTTTACCAAAAGGCTTGGAACAGGGCTTCTCGCCGATTAATCCGCATTTCTCCAACCACGACTCACCTAGAAGAGTTTCGTACACTGACTCTAGCTCGGATTTAGAACAAAACACTCCACGTAGTTTCCGTAACATGGCTTATTAACAAGAAGAGAATGTGACTAGTGATCAGGCTCTTGGAGCAAGACAGAACCCACAAGCTAACCAATCGTCGGTGAGCGCTGAAAATTGCTACTGCAATGAATGCCTTCGCCAATAGTAACCAGTCTCTGTTAATCCTCAATCATCACACTAGAACTAGGTAGCCTGAGCAGAGGGCAAATAATGTAGTGCCAAATGTCGGTGGCACAATCCTACCGAGGGGACCGTCATCTTCCACTGCTATATTACTGAGTTCTGCAGCAGTCACCCCTAACTTCCATCAGTTCGGTTCTGGGCAGGGTCAGCTGTAGATAGTGTATGAGTCATAGGTGGGTGTCCAGTTCTTCCTGGGGCAGCCAGGGCATGCTTCATTTGCACCAAGGGTGGCAGGACCTTTAGAAATCAAGCTCTCTTCTAATTAAATTCCCTTTATTTAAGGGGTTGCTCAGCCCACAATGCCCAGCTGGGGTGGAACTTCTCAAACATTTCAGGGTCAAGGGCAGTACTACTCGAGCTCATAGTATGGGGGCTTCTCGGAGACCCTGAACAATATCCTCCAATAGCCTGGAATGGCAAAACTCTAGAGACAGTTCTTAACCACTCATGTACAAGGGCAGAGGGGTACGATCCTAGTGCAGCCCATGATTGGGGATGAGGATACTTTACCGTTGACCTTTTCTATGCCCCTCCGAGCATGCATATCGTGCATTATCATAATGTGATGAGGGCTTTAAGGATCAGTGACCTTATGATGGCCAAACTATTCATCGTCACGTTGGGAAGCCCAGTTAATGAATGGTACAATCATTTACCGATAAACATAACATATGACTGGGGATGTCTATCCCAGGCAATGGTGGACCATTATGGGTTCAATACTCTGATAATCACCATGATGCAAAATCTGGAGGCAATGAAGCAAAAACCGGGGAAGAGTTTTAAGCCCTATTTCGAGAGATGGATGGCTATGCAAGTATGCTTACAATCTCACCTATCTTTACCAGAAATGATTGTAAAGCTCTTAGATGGTGCATTACCATCTTACTGGAAGAGGCTAGGGTCTGAGACTTTCCATAGTTATTAAGAAGTTTTCGTACGGTTGAGAAGATAGAACGCTATGATACCATAGAGGTGGAAATGGGGCAATAGGTTGCTAAGCCCTATTACAGGAAGAATGATTCCAACCTAGTGCAGGTGAAGGCGAAGCAACCAGCAATACAATTGGTGAAGGAAAAAAAGGTAGCCTCTGTTAGACTGCCAAAGGAAGAATATCATGGCATCTCACCACACATTGCTAATTTGGGATTCTTATTCACCAAGCTGAATGAACTTATTCTATTGGAGAGCTTGAAGAAACATGTCCCTCCCAGGCTGGAAGAAAAGAACAATTACTGCCATTATCATGTGGTTGTGGGACACTGCACGAATAACTGCAAGGAGCTCCTGAAAGCTATTCAGAAATTGGTGGCTGATAAGGTCATCCATGAGCCTACACTCAAGCCTAGGATAAAGAACAACCCTTTGCCGAATTTTGAGGTGAGGGTAGGAATTATTAACTCAGGGCTAGAAGAAAAGAAGGTCTTGAGCTACCTGTTTGAAGGGCTTGGAGAATTTGTGATGATGGTTGGGTCGGGAAGCGATCCTAATCAGATTTTGAATATGCTGGAGGAAGAGTCTAACCGTCGAGGGTGCGGGGGTTAGATTAAAGCTATTGAGATCAAGCTTCCTGGGATGCTGGTATTTACTAGCCAGAAACCTAAGCCGCTTCGCATAGGGAGTGAACGGTCAAGAGAAGCACCGGATGACAAAGGAGAGGAGTATTTGATGGCGATTGAGTCGGGGATGGACTCAAATGACGTGATGGAGATGCTTGAATCTGAGTCAAGTAATCGAGTGATTAGAGAATGAGAAGAAGTCCTGAGGGCTAGTTTTAGCTTAGCTGGTATGTCAGTTTTTAACGGGAATGACGCACCATCTTCCTACTTATCCAAGTTTTACATCCTGTGTCGAGCACAAGGCCTTTCTCAAAATATGATAGCTACACTATTTCCGTGCTCACTAGCAGGAGTAGCAAGTCAGTGGTACGAAATGTAGTTGGTTGAGACCAAGAGCAATTGGAACAACATCTCTGTAGAGTTCTAAACGGAGTTCACATTTTTAGTACCTCTGAAATAAACCATGCGAGATCTGCTCGCTTGTGTATAGAGGGAAGGAAAATTGCTCACTAGCTACATAAAGCGATGGATGTTTATCTATCTAGTGTTGGTGCCAAGACCATCTGAGCTTTTTGTAGTACAATTGATAATAGGTGGATCCCAAGATTGGTATCGCTATCATTTGTCGAGGTTGGCAATCCCAGATTTTGATGAGTTATCTTTTCACGCTCATCATCTCGACAGGGAGATAATGACCAGACACTGTAATGTTCACGTAGTAGGATCAGGAATACCCACTGATTCTATGCCAGCGATGCTATCTCGGTCTAAACTAGAGGTGAATGTAGTGGTTGATGAAGATGAAGGCATCGAGGATGATCCTTTGGTAGAAGTGTTCTTAGCAGAGGAAGGAGAACCATAGAGGGACACAATGAAGGTGGAATCTAGGAAAGCACCAACAAGGGTGCCCATCGATCTCAATGCATATGTCCCCAAGTTAAGAAGGAAAAGGAAACCCGACGAAGGAACCTCGGTTGAGGGTGAGATCATTTTTGGTGGGAAGAATCCCATAAGCTTAGATTCTTACAAGTTAAAGGGGCGACATAGCCAAGCAGATGATGGATATGAGCAGTACCCTTGGGTCAATTCCAGGGAAACAAGAGTGATGGAGAATGGAGTACTAAGGGCTATTCGGAGTGGTAGAGTTTTCAGAAGGGATGAGACTGTATAGCTCAATGATTCTAGGTCGGAGGAAATAGAGAAGGAACAGCCCGAGCTACCTCTCCCCCCAAAGGTGGATAAAGAAATGCTAGATATAGACCCATTTATAAATCAGTTGAAGGGAACTCATGCCAAATATAGTATATGGAGGTTGCTTGAGACATCGCAAAATCATAGGATGGGTTTAGTCAAGAGGTTGATGGAAATGCCTGCCACATCTACAACCTCAATAATCGAGATGTGTGCTTCCATTGGGGAAGGAATTATCGCCCCTCATATGCCTTCCATAACTTTTGATCAGTTGGAACTCCCGCAGGAACTAGGACTGCATAATCAAGCTTTATTTATCAAGGTTCAAATTTTCGATCGCGTGATACCATGTGTAATGGTAGATGATGGCTCAGCTCTCAATCTTTGTCCTCTTAAGGTCCTACCTCACTTAGGGCTAAGGGAGGATATGCTCATCAAATCTGACATGGTGATCCGAGCCTACGATGATTCGAAGAGGGGTGCAGTAGGCAGCTTTAAAGCAAAGGTCACCACTAGATGAGTGACCTCCAATGTGAAGTTCACAGTGTTGGATATTCCAGTAACTTATTCATTGCTTCTCGGTAGGCCATGGATCCATGCAATAGGGGTAGTCCCTTCTACTCTGTACTAGAAGGTAAAACTCATTCATAAAGGGAGACCAGTGATGATCGACACTGATGAGGAATCAATGATGGTGGTTGCCGCATTTGAGGAGAGAGAAATGCAAGGGCTGAGGGTGGTAATGGCCACTGAAGAAAAGAAGAAGGGGCGCGGAACTTCGAAGGGATATCGCTTCTTTCCTAGGAGCCTGAGAACTCAAATGAAGAAGCAAGGTTTTATCCCTGGAAAAGGCTTGGGGAAATATCATCAGGGGATTATCAGGGCCATCGACCCTATTCTTATCACACCTGGATTGGGTCTAGGTTTCACCCCTAGCATGAAAATGTACAAGCACAAATAGCCTATGTTCTGTAACATGGTAAGCATCTGTGAGGCGGAAGGCACTAAGGCATACCTGGGAGAGCCGAAACCAACGATACTGAATGGGGAGAAAGTCAAAGGACTCGAAATATTCAATGATGTGTTTGACTTCACAACCGGCCAACTGATTGAGTCCCCTATTGATGCTGAACTGGAAGAGAAACCGACCCTGGCAATAACCCTGACTGAGGAATATGGAAAAGGTGGAATACTGGAAGATGCAATGGAAGCTTTCACCAAGATTGTTAACGAGCTGATGAAGAAAGGTGATGCGTAAGACCAAGATCTACCAGGCACTATCAAGCTCCTCATCGAAAAGCTGATGAAGACCACTCTTGAGGCAGAGCCTACCACTGACGCACCTGCTGCTACAACAACTGAAGCCCCTCCACCTGTGGAGGAGGAAATTGATGATGTAATAATGAATATTTTTTATATCTTTGACAATTTTTCCTACGAGGCTCATACAATGAAGTATGACAATTTTGCTGACTTGTTTGATGTTTTGCCAGATGGCACCATGCATTCACATGATCATAAACATAACGTCTTTAACATTCATGACACATCATTAAATGAAATTAACTTAGGTACAAATGAGTCACCAAAAATGGTGATAATTTCTAATGATTTGACTCCTGAAGAAAAAGGAGAGATCACAAATGTACTTAAATGTCACATGGTAGTGTTTGCTTGGTCAAATGAGGACATGCCTGGAGTGGACAGACAGATCGCAGAACATCACATTCCAACTGACCCTCGGATCAAGCTGGTAAAACAAAAACTGCTTCACTTAAGGCCTGAATGGGCAGAAAAGGTCAAGGCTGAACTGGGAAAGTAGACTGAAGCTAAATTCTTAGAAGTGGTTGAATACCCGACGTGGCTAGCGAACATTGTCCCAGTAGCAAAGAAAGATGGCAAGGTTAGAGTCTGCATAGATTTCAGGGATCTAAACAAGGCCTCCCCAAAGGATGACTTCCCTCTACCCCACATCGATGTACTGGTCGACAGCGTAGCAAGGGTAGCCATGTATTCCTTCATGGATGGCTTCTCAGGCTATAACCAGATACTAATGGCTATAACTGATAAGATTAAGATAGCATTCATCACTGAATGGGGCGTATACTGCTACATAGTAATGCCATTTGGTTTGAAAAATGCTGGCGCAACATATCAGCGAGCAGTCACAACCCTCTTGCATGATATGATCTATAAGGAGGTGGAAGTTTACGTTGATGAATTGCTTGTGAAGTCCAACACCAGAGAGGAGGATCCAGCTATCCTAAACAATTTTATCACCAGAATTGAAAAGTATAATCTATGCTTGAACCCAAAAAAGTGTGTATTTGGGGTCACATCAGGGAAGATCATGGGGTATATAGTCAGCCAAAAAGGAATTAAGATGGATCCTGATAAAAGCAAAGCCATTAGGGATATGCCCGCGCCGAAAACTGAGAAAGAAGTTTGGTCTTTCCTGGGGTCCCTACTATATGTATGCAGATTTATCGCTAGACTCACTACCATCTGCGAGCCAATATTCAAATTACTACCAAAGGACCAACCAATAGTTTGGAACGAGCAGTGCCAGGTAGCGTTTAACAAACTCAAACAATGCTTGTTAAGCCCACCCGTCCTCCGCCCACCAGAACCTGGAAAGCCCTGATTCTATACCTAGAAATTGAGGATCCATCGATTAAAGCCATGCTGGTGCAAGAACATGAAGATAGAAGTGAACATGCAGTGTACTACTTAAGCAAGAAATTACTCGAGTATGAGTCATGCTACACCTTGGTGGAGAAAATCTGCACAATGATGGTTTGGTTAACAAAGAAACTACGACATTACTTCCAATCTTATCATATACAAGCTGTCGCAAAGATAGACCCGATGAAATACTTATGCCAGTCACCAACAATAGCTGGAAAACTCTCACGATGGTTATTGCTACTATCCAAATTCGACATTGAATATGTGACCAAAAAAGTCATTAAGGGATGAGCAGTCATTGAATTTTTGGCAAATCAACCCTTGGACTCTGATTACGTTCAAAATCTAGAATTTCCA
Organism: Euphorbia schlechtendalii; assembly: GCA_949673415.1. NCBI lineage: Eukaryota > Viridiplantae > Streptophyta > Magnoliopsida > Malpighiales > Euphorbiaceae > Euphorbia > Euphorbia schlechtendalii. The sequence continues at coordinate 22,437 of CATIWQ010073346.1, read as the reverse complement.
GATGAGCAAGTAGCATTGATAGAGGATGCCGGTGCAGAGTAGAAAATGTTCTTCGATAGTGCAATGAACAGAAATAGAGCCGGCCTAGGTGTTGTATTGATAACACCACAAAACGAAGTTATACCCCTTTCTAAACGATTAGAATTCCCAGTAATAAATAACGGGGCAGAATATGAGGCTTGCCTATTTAGGTTAGAGGCACTTTGAAAGGCACGGGCAAGAGAAGCATTGGTGGTGGGAGATTTAGCTCTGGTTATTAAACAAGTCACTGGCGACTAGGAAATAAGAGAAGAATCACTCCATCCTTACGTGGAAGCAGTATGGAAAATCTCACAAATGGACATCGATTCATTATAGTAGCATTGGTGGTGGGAGATTTAGCTCTGGTTATTAAACATCGTAAAATTTTTACAGACTGGGAATACCCATAAGGCGCAACAGACTCTGAAAGAACCTCATTACGGTGATTAGCGACTTAGTTCCGTCTAGTAGAAGGGGACCTGTTCAAATGAACATCAGAAGGAATGTTGTTGAGATGTCTCATAGAACAGGAGGCACTGTTAGTAATGAGACAAATGCACGTGGGAGATTGCGATCCACACATGAATGGGATAGCACTAGCTAAGAAAATACAATGCCAGGGATATTATTGGACAACAATGTTTACAGACTGTGTATCGGAAGTACAAAAGTCCCACAAGTGCCAGATTTACTATGACATCAGTCATCTACCCCCATCCGAACTCCATAGCTTATCTACTGCTTGGCAATTCTCAGCATGGGGCATCGACATTATTGGCGAGATTTGGCCAAACTCGACTAATGGACATCGATTCATTATAGTAGCAGTCGACTACTTTTCAAAATGGGTGGAAGCCTAATCTTACACCAACATCACTGCTAAGAAGATGGCCAAGTTTATAGAAAAGCATATATTCGCCTGATATGGCATCCCACATCACATTGTATCGGATAATGGGGTTCAATTCCAAGGATCCACATCAGACCTAATGAGGAAATATGGGATTGAGCACCATCGGTCATCACCATACAGACCACAAGCTAATGGGGCAGTAGAGGCAGCCAATAAAGGGATTAAGAAAATCTTGAGCAAGATGGTCGTTACCTACCGGGACTGGGCTGATAAGTTACCATTCGTAGTATGGGGATATAGGATGAGCGTCAAAACTCTAACCAATCAAACCCCTTTCTCGTTAGTGTATGGGATGGAAGCAGTTTTACAGATGGAAATAGAAGTGAAATCGCTTCGAGTAGTACTAGAGGCGAGGTTAGAAGAATCAGAATGGGCAAAGGCCAGGTTTGAACAGTTGAATATGATTGATGAACAGTGGCTAACGGCACTGGATCATTTGCAGATGTACCAACAACGCATGGCTAGGGCATACAATAGTCGAGTTAGAGCTAGAAGCCAACCTTTAAAAGTAGGAGACTTAGTTCTGAAACAAATGAGACCCTCAAATGTGGACCAACGGGGAAAGTTTTGCCCAAACTGGGAAGGTCCTTATGTTATTAAGAAAATCTTGAGCAAAGGAGCTACCAAGATCATGGATATGGATGGAAACGAGTTCATCAATCCAATCAATCAAGATAAGCTCAAGCGCTACCACGTGTAAAAATAAAAGAAATAAATTTACAAAAGTGGTACACCAAAAAAGAGAGAAACCAGTCCACCAAATGGCACTTGGCTGTTTGGGCAACAATTAGGACCGTTCTTGTATAAAAGCCAAAAATGTCAGCAGAGTTGAAAACTCGTGAGGGGTGGCTCAGGCAAAACAAAAACAAGGTGAGGAATAGAGGGATCAGAAGTTAGAAAACCTACTCTAGGCTAACTGGCGGCAGGACTCAAATCATTGGAAAACTTGTACCCTTTTTAAAGTCGTTCAATGAAATGTGTTATGTTTGCAAAGATGTATGTTTATGTTTATATGAATAGTGTGCATATAGAATATCGCAAGTAAATAAAATTCGACAAAATTTCATAATCCAAGAATAAGCTAAAAACACAAGCTAGAAAACAAATGGTGAAAACAAATAAGATCTAATGGTGCTGGTCATTCCACTGTGCACGCTTCCTCGAAAAAGTATGAGGAAGGGGGTCCAAACCATCTTCATCCCTCTCCCACTCACGAGACACCATAAAGTGATGATCAGCATCCGGGAGAACGTTGATCTCACCAAGCGATCCGTGATAGAATTCGTCAGTATCTGTGGTCTCCGAGGTAGTGTAATCCAATATAACAACTTGAGCGCGTGCCCAAAGCCACTGTATAGCATTAGGTGTATCAGGACCAAAGTCATGGAAATGGGTTGAACATATAGACCTAGAAACCCATTGCCGACGCCCGTACTGCCTGCACAAATGAGAAGGGGAACAGGATGTGACGCCAAACAACCCCATCAACAAAACACCAGAATCATGGACATCAGTTACCACAAATGGAATCTCCAACCAAGGGCTGAGCCAACGAACCTCAGAAGCTTGGTAGGAGCCTAGAATCTCGACCCAAGTGCCTTCACTCAATGAACGATGGTCCTTCTAAGTGAAGCCTCTAGGACCATAATGAAAAGGGAGGTATCTAGCCTTCCCTAACCATGGATCAGCAGTCAAGCGAAGCTTCTCCAATAGCCATACCTACGTTAATCCATTTGTTTAAATAAACAACGAAAATCATGAAAGAAAGAGATAAGAAAAGAGAATTACCTCTAGTAAAGCAAAATGGTCTCCTGCTAAATCCAGATTCACCGAAGAAGCGTCTAAATGGACCAGACTCTCAGCCAAGGCTAAAGCTGCAGGAGAAAGGCCTGTGGAGAGTGGGTCAATGACTGACAGTAAGCGTAAAGGTGCAATTACTCCAACCCCACAAACAAACTCCACCCGAAGAAGTAGAGTCACCATCGAAAGCTAAGCTAGATGACTGTTGGGTGTATTCTCACACTGGCTAAGGAAAACTTCAACCCGGAAGCCACCAACATCAGGAGGGCTGACAAAAAGCACCCACTGGACTCCAGGTTCCATAAACCCTTCAGCTTATCTTCACCTCTAAATTGGAAAGAAGGAAAGGTGAAGGATAATCTCGGGGGGATACGGGCGTCGATTCCTTCGAAAAAGGGAGCCCCAGGATAGCATGAAACTCCTCAACCAAGGGGTAAAGCTCGAAGTTGGCAAAATGAAAAACATGAGTGGCAGGATCCCAGAACTTCAAAGCAGCACGAATGAAAGCCATATTAATAGGCTTGGAAGCAAGGTATTGAAGACCCCGCTAACCAAAGCGCTCAATCCTTCGCCAATCGGGTCTCTGAACGGTACGGAGAAAGACCCTAAGGTGCTCGTTATATGTCGACATCAGAAAAAAAGAGAGCTAAAGAAAATCCCTCAAGACTGGTGTTGCCTACACACATTAACCGCATACATTAGCATTAACATTCATTCATACATATACGAAAAACATTCACAAACAAGCTAGCATATTCATGAAATAAAACACCACGTGTGAGGATCCGGTACTGCAAACGACCAAATCCCCTTTCCTTTCATAAATCAGAAGTTTTTTTTAAGATTCTACAAAGAGGAGCTATCTAAAAGGTCCGGTTGGAAAAAAAAGAGGAATCTAAAACTAAAGCTAAAAGGGAACTCCTAAGCATGCGCCGCCTACGCATTATCTCCACCCACCGAATCTCGGGGAAACATGGTGGATATCTCAAAATCCTCGACACCTAGTCTCCTAGGAGCAACATCCGTTGAACTGGACATAAGAGGAGGCTAGGGAGCATGAAGAAAACCAGCTTCCCATTCTGGAGAGAGGATCGGCCCCAGCATCTGTGCTATCAAGCAAGGAATCAAGGTCAAACGTAAGAGGTTGGTGAATGCTCGAGGTGGATGCCCGTGATTTTGCTCAAGCCTACTCTGCTGCAGCATTTTACAGTAGTAACTCCTAATACTGAGCCTGCAAACTCTGGTGACTAACCTCTAAACTCTGGTATTGAGCCTCCAAACCTTGATAACGGACTCCCAGCTCCTGGTGACTAACCTCAAGGCCATGATAACGAGCATCTGGACCCTGATGGCTAATATTCAGTGATTGAAAGCGATCGTTGAGCTACTGATAGCGTCGCTCGAACTCCTCGCTCCTCGCCACCGTATCCTACAGTTATAAAACATGTCACAAAAATCACATCCATGTACATAAAAACATGACATTTCATGCATCGCATATGATAGGTCGAGAAAAATGACATACCCATGTAATCCCATCCTATGAAAGCATTAGGTCCCTCAATGCAAAGGAATGTCGGGCCACCCGATCCATCTCCTCACGTATGACCTGCAAAAGGAAAGGAGTGAGTAAACGAATGTCAAGACATCCCCAAAGATCGCTTGTGATCTAAAACTCACATGAGTAGTGTCAAAAGGTTCATAGGCCAACGTGTGGTAGCTCGGGGGAAGAGGCACCTCCCACGAGGTCCCCATGAAACCCATCAAGTAGAAGGTAGATTCAAGGGGAATCGCGAATCTCCCTTCAACAACTCCTGAGGAAGATGTGCTTGCCCCCCCGACCGCAGCATTCAAATCAGGCACTCGAACCCTCTTCCAGGTAAATTCCTACAAAGAGAGATAAACAATCAGAAACCGATCAACATGGATAAAATAGTTAACACATTTCATACCCGGAACCCCACACCAGTGCCGTTAGCACCTGCACCAGAACCACCATAAACTCCTTGACCCCTAACTCGAACAGAGGATCAAGCCTCCTCCGACTGAGTCGATGAGGGAAGCTTGAGTAGTTTCTCCTGAATAAAGGCCTCGTAATCACCACGATGTCCTGAGAGCCTCACGCCATACTCCTCGAAGAGTACTTCCTGCTCCTTGGGATCTGTAATCACCAAGTACGCCCAAAATAGTCCTGTGGGAGGCGTAGGCAGAATGTGCCTATTAGACACTGGCTTAGTCCGCCAGAACTGAATACGCTCACCCAGGTACCACTAACGGGTCCTAGGCCCCTCAATTGTTGAATCTCCTTTGCCATATGATAGCTCGGAAGACCCCGCCACGGGTTGCGCTCCACCTGAAAAGAAAGAACGATAAAGTCAGAATAAATTTAAAGATAAAAAGGCGATCATGTCTATAGAAACGAGGTCCATCACCTGCTCAAGAGTCAACTAGCAAAGATGCTAATAGCAACTAGCAGAATCCAAAACATCCCCCTCAAAAGTTGAACAGATCCGGGCCATACACGGAGCATCCTCCAGAGCATCACCAAACTACGGGGCGGGAAGGAACTGATAAAAGAAGGCCCACACCTACAAAAATAAAGGGGTTAATTAAGATTAATCATTCAAAAAATCGACATATGCAATTCACAAAGTAAGCAAACAATACTTGAAGAACCATGGGGTAGCAACACAGCACCCATAAGCGACCCCGAACAGCCAAGTCAAGGGCAAAATAAGTTTGCGCCAGGATCGCCCATGGCCAGTTAAGGCTACTAACTCCATCCAAGTCCGCTAGCGGCTTAATCAACCCATAGTTGATCTTGCTATTCAAGATCGGGAAAAATGTGACACTCAACAAGGTAGCCAAAAATGACCAGACGTATAGAGGAACCTCAACCTTGAAAATAGACTGTCAACCTGTCTAGTAGTCAAACAACATGCTATAACTCAATGCCTGGCCTCTAGGGTCAACACCGAGCAGGTCTCTGATGCAACTACAAGCAATGGGAGCCTTGAAGAACCACTCTAAAAAGGTATCAAACTGGATCACAATACCAGTCCATGGTAGACCAGTGATCGCCATGATATCAGAAGGAGTGATGGTAACCTCCCTGATCGGAAAATGAAAAGTGTGCAAAATGTCGCACCACCTTTGAGTAAACGTAACCAATGTCGCGTACGGTAATAATGTAGGCCGTAAAGATCACGCCAGAGGACCAAAACCGGTGGCCTTGATGGCCTGAACAAGCTCGGAGTGAGAAGAGGTGTGAAGATACCATGCCTGGATAGTGGAATATTCACTCGTGGGACGAAGTGTGGGGGACTACAAATGAAATCAACTAATACGCATTTTGTAACTAAATGCAAGAATAGCAGAAAAACATCAAGATATTTTTTCTTTCAATTTCTCTTAAATAATTTAGATCCAAAACACGTTTGGGTCCCGAACTTTATTTTCAAATCCTTTTCAAAAAAAGTCCTTAGATATTCTTGGGTCTAAACCAATTTAGAATCTGAGTCTGATTATCTTTTAGACAAATATTTCCTTCAAAAATTATCGGGTCCAAAAGACGTTTGGACTCCAAGTTTTAATTATTTTCCAATATCTTTTTCATAAAAAAAAATAATAAAATAAAAATATAAAAATTACGTAGGTGAGCGATCGAGGCCCAGAGAGGCATCGCTGGAAAAATCAAGCGAGCCTTCGATGCCGCGCCAGGCATCTCTGGCGAGGCCTCCAAAAGGCCCTCGCCAGAGAGTCTGGCAATGGTCAGGCCCTCGCTGGTTTCTTTTGTCTTCGCCGGAAAAAAAATTTCTGGCAGGCCTAAATTTTCCTTTTTTAATGTTTCTAGGTTAAAATTTCACGACATGGTTCAAGGATCAGTTCCAATCTAGTTCCTAAAAAGGATAAAATCACATTAAAAATGGTAAGAAAAAATGTTTTTAGCAAATACCTCGATCCGGGAAAGGTGAGGCTGAGCTGGAAAATCAGGATCCAACTTCTCTATTGGGGAAGTAATAGTAAACCCCATCATAGTGTCGGTCGCTACCAAACCATATGCGGCATCAATATCGACACAAAATACCCTAAGATCACTAGTAGGCTGAGGAGTGAGGCTAGAGGTGAAGCGGAGAGCCCTGCCAGCGACCTTTCACAACATGGTTTCTAGAGAGAAGAGAGAGCAAAAGTATTTAGAGAGAGAGGAAGATTATGAAAAGTGAAAGAATAAAAAAGGTGGAGCCATATTTATAAAGAAAATAAGTGGGCCCCACCTATCTATTTATTTTATTATTTTACAATGGAAGCCTCGTGACACTACGGAACGATGCACGGGATACCACTAATATTCCTCAAACTCATTTAATTCATTTATTCCTCAATGTTTTAATTTTTGATTGAAGGGGCAAATATTTTTGCTCCTCATAAACTCAATCAAATAATTAAAACATTCATCATAAAACGTATTAACATTATCTTTTTTTCTAATTTGTTATAGGAAACAAGTCAACATCCTATTAAGGAAATTCAAAACATAACCGAAGAAGGAAACAGTTATCTCAATGGTTGAAGAAAGAAACAACCTCATTTATCATCCAAAGAATGAAACTATTATCGACTACAACAGGGACACCGCAGAAAGAAATTGTGGACCCCCCCACAAGGGGTACCAAGTACCTAGAGGATTCCGAAGAAAGAAATGGACAACCATACAAAGACACAGCGCCAAAAAGGAAGGCCTGTTTTATCACCAATTGAGAATAAGAAATCACCAACCACACCGGTCAGGTATTCTCTCTATCCCTTCGCTCTTTTCATGTGATAATACTGGTTATACAACCAGCAATTATCACACAAGGAGCAGCTGTGAGCATGGGATTTTGTACCAGCTCACGCGTTCGATGATGATGGCTTTTTCGGGATTTTATCCTTGAATCACACAATTTTTTAGTATCCTGATGTAATATAATGTGATCCAATAAGAAATAAGTAACTTATCCTGGACCCGAATCTCTATGTCTTAGTGGGTCATCCCCCGGACGTTAAGCCACACAGGACTCTAATTCTTGGAAAAAGCTAATCCAGGTGGTGACTCCACACTAAGAGATGGTGGATTCGGGTTTGAACCGATCTAAAATGTTTTCGCTCTCTCTTTCAACCTTTTTACTGAGTCCTTGACCCGACGCACCTTTTTTTTACACCCCAATGGACTGCGCCTATGAAATCGCGCGCTCTCGGCCCACCGCTCCGTGTCTCCCGCTCAAAGGTACTATCTTAAGTAAGGATGAAACTGGTAAACTAGTAAACACCAAGTTCTACGGAGGGATTATCAGTTCTCTTCTTTATCTTATAACTAGTACGCCTCACATTCAGTATGATGTGTGCTACTATGCTCATTATCAAGCTAACCCAAGAGAACCTCATTTAGCAATTGTAAAGAGGAGTCTCTGATATTTGCAAGGTCTCTTGATGTAGGTCTATGGTATCCAAATAGTATTGATTTCACTCCAAGAGAATTCATAGATGTTGACTATGGAAGAGACAAGCTCAACAGGAAAAGTACCACAAGAGGATGCCATTTCATTGGAGAATGCCTTGTCTCATGGTATAGTAAGCATCAAACTTCTATTGCGCTAAGCACAGGTGAAGCTGGTTACATGGTAATAGGAAGTTGTGTAGCACAACTTCTATAGATTAAGTAGCAACTGGAAGATTATGGTATAAAGTTTAAATGCCTCAAAGTTATGTGTCATAACAAGAGCGCAATTGACCTATCCAAAAATCCAGTTCAACATGCCAGGATGAAGTATGTGAGTATAAAACATCACTACATAAAGGATCATATGCAAAGGGGAGATGTCAAACTAGAGTATGTTCCTTCATAGGAGCAGTGTGCTAACATATTCACCAAACCATTACATAAGAGGCAATTCAATGTTCTAAGGTAGCTTATTGGAATGGTGAACCCCATATGCAGAAAAATCAAGAAATTTGGCTAAGTGTTGAAGATCAAACTCTAACTCAGCCAAATGAGGTAACACATATTTAACACCATTAGCATTTTAAAGTAACACTGTGAGATTCAGTTTCGCGGTTAAAATAAAAAAACCCATGTTTTCTAAAGACATGCTTTTGAATTGGAATCGTCCACTATTAAACTTATCATTTTTTCTATTTCTGTTAATCAAATGTTAATCTTAGCATTGATTTTTATCTTTCATTGTGTGAGTGCACGTATCTATGCAAGTGGAAGAGGTCTATAAAAGCGGAAGTTTTGTAGAACCCAACTTAATAGTACCTCATAGTACTTTAATGTTTTGCAAATAGCAAACTGTCTAGGTTAGTGAAATTAATTGAGTATTAAGTATACCCTTAATTAATAAAGCTGACTAGAGTTTGTTTAAGGGAAAATAACTCAGTTTTGCTAAGTAATTAATTAAGATATGGCTTAGAGTAGGAAAAGCTGAGTCGGTGCTGAGTACTACGTAGTTTAGAAGAATATCAACTCAACTATGCTAGGTTAGCTTTTAATTAAAAAGCTATTTTCTATGATACTGAATGACACGTTGTACTAACAAATTCTATGAGAAATGGAATATTCCATAGATATTTTTCAGGAATAATAGTGTTCAAATTAAGGAAGATTTCCAGTGGTCCTCACAAGACAAAAGTTGTCAGTACGAAATGTTAGGATTCCCTCACTAAAATCCAAATGCAAAAGGAATCATCTATCATGCACCGTTTTCCAGTGTCTCTGCACGTCTCTTCCAACGTCAGCAATTCAATCAATCTAAAAATTCCATGTTGCATTATCAAGCACCTCTCTTAACTAAATTGCTTGAAGAAAAATTGAGATTTTGTCAACGAAATTTTATCATGCCTCAATGTTCAAATTTTTATCTTTAAATGTCTTGGAATCTCTCTCTAATGGGAAGATTCAAAAGATATGAAGAGAAGAGAAATTGAAGATCAGCAACCTCGAAAAGTTTGCAATGGCTACTTCTCAGAGCTTCAACTATAAATAGAAGACTGAAGCAGACGTTCAAACTTGGTGAATCACCTCAAATTTCTTATAGAGCTGAAATTCTACAAAATTACTCCTAGCTTCAAGAAATTCGAAACTCAAGCAATCAGCAAACATCAATTCCAAATCTGTTTGTAATATAGAGATTTAAAATTGTAAGGATTCAACGCTTCTATAAGTTGAATTCAGTTCGCAATCGTTTCATTCAAATCTGAGTGTCATTTGGGAAGGGTACCCAAACTGAGTCTAGCAGTAGTTAGGAAGGAAGGTACTTTCTATAAAACTATGTCTACCAGTTGTAAAGGCTGCTCCACCTATGTAAGGAACAAACACTAGTGGATTAAAGCTCGAAAAAGGTATCCGAGGACTAGAGGTAGGCTCGGAGCTGAACCAAGATAAAAATTAAGGTGTTGAAGCTATTCGAATCCTATGTGCTTTTGCATCTCATATGAACTTTAAGCTGTTTCAAATGGATGTCAAGAGCTCATTCCTTAATGGATTCAGTCAAGAGGAAGTCTATGTTCGCTAGCATCTAGGCTTTGAAGATCCGAAGAATCATGAGTATGTCTTCAAACTAAAGAAAGCACTTTGTAGGATTGAAGTAAGCTCCAAGAGCTTGGTATGAGAGGCTGACCAATTTCCTTATCAGCAAAGGCTATGAAAGAGGGAAATCATATTCAACTCTATTTATCTAGTGAAGGAAAGAAGATGTGTTCCTAGTCTAAATCTATGTTGATGATATCATATTTGGAGCAACTGATGAGAAGCTATGCAAGGAGTTCAGTAAGCAGATGAAGCGCGAGTTCAAAATGTCTATGATGGGAGAGCTCAATTTCTTTCTTGGTCTTCAAATTAAGTAGACTGAAGATGGAATTTTCATCAATCAGGCTAATTATGCTAAAGAAGTCCTAAACAAATTTGATATGGAGCATTCGAAGCCAATGTGGACAGTAAGTTCTATAGAGGGATCATTAGTTCTCTTCTTTATCTCACATCTAGTAGACCGGGCATATAGTATGATGTGTGCTACTATCCTCGTTATCAAGCTGATTCAAGAGAATCTCACTTAGCTACTGTTAAGAGAAATCCTCGGTACTTGGAAGGTTCAATTGAAGCAGGTACGTGGTATCGTAGCAGCTTAGATTTCACTCCTAGGGGATTCACATATGCTGATTATGGTAGAGACAAGCTTTATAGGAAAAGTACAAAAGGAGGATGTCATTTCTTTGGAGAGTGCCTCATCTCATAGTATAGTATAAAGCAAACTTCTTTTACGCTAAGTACAGCTATAGTTGAGTACATGGTAGCAGGAAGTTGTGTAGCACAACTTCTATGGATTGAGCTGCAACTGGAAGATTATGGTATAAAGTCAAGTTGTCTTGAAGTCATGTGTGATAACATGAGTGCAATTGACCTATCCAAAAATCTAGTTCAGCATGGCAGGATGAAGCATGTCAACATTTGACATCACTTCATTAGGGATCATGTGCTATGAGGAGATGTTAAGTTAGAATATGTACCATCTAGGAATAGCACGCTGATATTTTCACCAAGCCATTACCAAAGGAGCAGTTTTGTGTACTGAGGCAGTTAACTGGAATGGCTAATCCACGATGAAGAAGAAGAAGGAAGCTGAAATTCTCAAAATTTTGGCTAAGTGTTGGAGACTATATCTTGAGAAGACAAGTGGATAACACTATTAGTATAACGGCATGAGGAACAATTCTTGCTTAAGTTTCAAATTTCCACGATTTCAAAAAGACGTGCATTTGAATAGGAAACTGTTTTCTTCAAAACTCACCATTTTACTGAGGTGATTGGTATCACTCAAATCTCAATATCCAATTCCATCTTAAAATGTGGTAACACCATGTGCCCCAGAGAGTTACTGAGGTCTATAAACGGTGAACAGTTGAAGAGATAAAGATTACTTACTTTTGAATCTCAGAGTATTCGAACCCTAGAATCCCTAATTCTCTTCTTCTTTCAAATCATTTCCTTCAAATGGCGATTACCCACACAACCTTTAGACTTAAGAACACCACCAGCATGAAAATCATTGTTAATGCTGACTCACCCTTCAAGAGGGAACCTACTTCACCAAAGTGGAGTGGGCTGATAATCTGAATTCAGTCTAGTGTATTAGGTGGACTATGAAGGTCTGTTGCTCAATAAAACCATGCATCGCATCATCAAGTAACAGCACCCGAGTTCTTTTCTTAAGTTGGAGGGTCCTGCTATCACAGCTCTCATTAGGGCATTTTACTCAAATCTCTACACCTTCTAGGGATTTGATGATGTCTTATTAATGGATTTTGGGGGAAAATGCACCCCCATTTATGTGAGGTTGATTGGAAGTGTCCTAAACATGCTAAAAAAGGGCACTTAGCTCAGAAGGACCAGTGACAACGGTGTCGTTGTGATTCCGAAAGATTGGGAGCTCCCCGTTAACTATGTTTCTAGGGAGATAGCAGTCAGCTGGATGAGTTGGACCGCGAGGATGTGCCATGAACTTGTGGTAAAGCTCCTGCTATCGAAAATGGGCTCAGTGACTAGCTACACCTACTTTAAGAGGTGTGTGGTCTACCATATGGTAGAGGGTAAAAAGTTAAACTGGTAAGTGATGATCCTTCATCATCTAACCAAGCTGACTACCATCTATAACTATGGTTACCTCATTATCAAACTAATGAGGGTAGCGAAAGTGGACTTAGCTCAGTTTTGGGGGAGTTAGGTGAAACAATGCTGCCAGAAAAGAAGCGATTTGAAATGGCGCATTTCAGCAGACTGGTTCGCAAATGGGTGCACGCTAGGTACAACAAAGCACAATAGAAGCGAAAGCTGAAGTGTGTACCGACAGTGGTACCTGTGGACATTCTAAAGGAGGATAAAGATGGATTCATGGTAGATTTCAATGATAGTGATGATTCAGATAAGGTTCCCATATCTAGCATCCTGGAGAAATTCACCACTGCCTCCTCTCCCAAGCAGAAGGCCGCTTCCTCCAAGGCCGGGGGGAAAAGCCCTACGAAATCCAAAGCCAGAGAGGCCCTTGCTCAGCCTCAAAGTTAAAGAAGCCAAATGAAGGCCAAGACCCACACCCAAAGAGAAGCGGAGGCCAAAATCCAAGCTGAGCAAAAGGCAGAGGAAATAGAAGATACGGTTCCGGGCAATGTGTCCCTGCGCCAAAGAATTTGCAAAATGGTGTTTTCTGAGGAATCACAAGAGCAGGGTGAGACCAAGAAGTTAAGAGAAGAGGACATTCTGAGTCCTAACACTGCGGCTGAAGTTCAAGATGCATTTGCTAAAGTCAAGGGCATCTAGCGCAAGCGTTCTACCACTAGTAGGCCCCTGCAATGCAATGTTCAGGTGGTGAGCAATGAGGAGGATGTTAGAGATGCCCTCTCCCTCATTCCTAAGGAATGTGATCCTTAAGAACCCAACATCCCCTCACCCTCTTTCACTCATGTTTAGGAATCCTCAACTCAGCATGAGAAACCTCTAGCTGACCCATCCTTGGTTCAAATAGCTAACCCAAAGGTTCCTGAAATTCCTAACCCCTCTTCTCCTGTAAATCCCAAATCTACTTCTTCTCCTGTAAATCCTTCTAATCCCTCAGTTTCTACTCCTGTAGATTCTGAAAAACAAACTGTAAATTCTCCTCCTCCTTCTAATACTATAAATTCTCCTATCCAAATCCCTTCTTCACCTATCAATGTCCAAAACTCACATATTGTTGGATGCCCAAATTGAACCTAGCAAGTGTACTAGATCGTGATTAGTAGTACAAGGTAAGACCAAGTATCATTCCCACAAGGAGCAAGGAAAGTAATTAATTTTATAGGCTATCTAGTAGGTTAGGGAGTTTCAATATTAAAGGTGGATTGAGTGAACTAGTAAAAATAAAGGTTGTTGTAAAATAAAGTAAGACAAATACAAGGTTGCTACAAAATGCAGAAACAGAATGTAAGGTTATTTTAAAATTACAATATTAAAGACACAAGCTTTACCAGGCCATTAAACGATTCTTATGATGCTTCCTCTCATTCATCCCAACATGTATAAGTGCATAGACCTAAGGTATCTTACCTGCTTTCCATGTAACTAAGTGCGGCATACCATCCTTTCACTTAATACTTTAAAGTTTTCACCCCGAGACTAGACCTTAAGCATTTAGCTCAAGTAAGCATCTAGAATAAATCCCAAAACCCTTACCAAAAGTTTAGTATCCTTTCGGTGCGTGTAAACTTAGGTGATTATTAAGAGGCCTAAGGTTGCTAGTCATTACCTTTCGGTTCTTAGCTTCCTAATCCAGCATAGGCTAGCTAGACCCGTGAATCATTAAAAATAATAATAACCAATCAAATAAAAGATTTCATGTTAGTTTGAAAGAGATTCTACACCATAAACAAGCCGTTGGCAGAGCCTAGCAAGCTTGCTGGGAAACTACTCACTATTCATGTTAAAGAACATAAAGAAATTAATGAAATGCATGAAAATAAAAATAGATTAAGTAAGAAATAAAAAAACACGCTTAAAGTACTTACATACAAGAGCATAAGCTACTCTCAAAAACAAAATGAAGGCCTACCTATACTAAGTCTTAAGCCTTAAGCAAGTGGGCAAGTGGTTCACAATATTATATTACAAAATAATTAGAATCACTAGATTACTACTTAATGGCTAAAAAAAGAGCAAGTGGAAGCATGCCAAAGATAAAGTTTTTCCTCCAAAATATTTTCTTCCCCTCCAAGAAGTGTCCCAACAAAGATCCTATTGCTGCTTGCCACGTAATTAGCCTTGCTGGACACACTTTTTGCACCCAAAACTGCAAATCTGTGGCAACCTTCTTGTAAATCCCAGTAACCTTCAAAATAGAATAAAATGCTCATAATTTCCATAATATAACTCTAAATTAAATAATTCCAAAGCCAAAATTCTTATATTTTCATGGTTCTTTTTCCACTTATCAAGATCCCCATACTTAGACATTGCTTATCCCCAAGCAATACCAAAGGAAAAGAAGAAAAGATGTAAAGATAAGTGTGAAAAATCTTTTAAAACAAAGAAAGAGCAAATTGAAAATAAGACAACATAAAGAAGTTCAAAGAGGATGCAAATCTTAAGGCATGAGATGATTGAAACCACATTAGCAAGTTAACTTAGCATAAAAAGAAATTAAGATAAGTAATTTAGAGTAAGTTGGTCAATATCAATGCAATTTTTGTGCCTCACCAGGGAATTCACTCAATTCTCTAAAGTGTTTAGGGTCAAAAAAAATAAGAGATTCACTCTTCGGCTAAACATAGCAACCTTAAATCCATAAACTTGAGAATCGATCTCATCTCCACTACTTTGTCAATCACAACACATAATCAAATAGGTCTTTAAAAATGGTTGTAATGTAGATAGGGGTCATGTAGGTTAATAAAAGGTATTTTGGGTTAGAGATTTTTCCATAAGAAAGAAATAAAGGGTTTCAGCAAGCTTTTCTATAAAAACAGACTTATGCAGCAATCTTAAAGCTGTACAAATTTATGGACGTTTTTGGGGAAAAACTGACACAATTTGAAGCATAAAAAGATTTTTGAGTATTTAAGCAATGAAATTTTTGCAAGCATAATTATTTGAAGATATTGACAGGCTTGCTTTAGAATAGGATCAAACATTTCAGTAGCTAAGGTTGCTATTGTTTTTGTCAAGGTATTTGCAGAGATCTTATTTTCTGAAAAAACTGGAAACTGATTAAGGTTGCTTCAAAATTCTGGAATTCATTTAAATTTCCAGGAATTACTTAAAAATTCATGTCACAATGGATTTTTGTAAACTTGCTTTAATATTTGAAAGTTTCTCATGGGAAAAATCTGAGTGGAAAAAGGAAAATTCAAAAAGAAAGGGTTAGGGTAAAATTATTTTTGGCTTTTTAAAAAAATGGTTGGTGGCTCAAGGGGGTTGTTCTAAGGGAAATTTAATTCAAAAGGGTGGTTTTTTGGTTAAAATGTGGGCTGAACCTAATGCCTTCAGCATCTTCTTCAAGTGATTAACATGTGGTCTCAACAAGTACAAACGAAATCAAGTTCTAGATTAAGAATTTACTTATGTTTGGCCACTCAACAAAGAATTAAGTAATAATCAAGGCTCAAAATTCTCCCCAAAATAGCTTGATTACATATGATTAGCCAAAGAAGTTGAAAAACAGCTCTTATATACAAGTCAAAATTCATTTAGCCAATTAATCCTACTTATGTAATTCAATCATCAACATGTCAAACTCTAAGCGTTCTGCAAAAACTAATTTGCAAGACCAAAACAACATACAACATCATAACATCTATACAAGATAAATTCCAAAACAAAACAAAACCAAAAACGTGCTTAAAGATGGTATTACTTAGTTTCAGAAACCTATCTAAGCAGGGTATTAATAGTGGCAGCAACCATGTACATAAATAAAGGCAAAAACTTAAAGAATTACCATCACCATACCAAAGAGCATTATATGATTCAAGGTCCAGCCCTTCATCCCCATACTTAAACAATGCTTTGTTCTCAAAGCATCATCATCATAGTGAAATGAAAGGTTGTAGTAGCCTAAAAGCTGTAAAAATTTACAAAATACAAGTGGAAGCAAACATACCAGATTTGGGTGAGAGGGGATTTGACTTTTACTCTTTATTTTGGGGGGAAGAATGGAATTCCCCCTCCTCATTAGGTTGGCTCTCTTGGACCTCCTCTTGATTCATAGTTGAGGCAAGTTTGGAGGTCTCCCGGTTGAGGTCAAACTTCGCAAAGCTCTTCTCTCCTTTCACCATTAGAGAAGGTGTGAGTTCCTCACTACACTCCAAGTCAAGCTTCTTACTTTCCAGCAAGGCTACCTTCTTCTCCAACTCCTCAATTCTAGGCCCATCAGCCTCCCTCTGCTCCAAGATTATCTCAATCAAAGATAGTAGCTTTGTTGATGCCAGTGTGGTAGTCTTCTCCAAATCATTGAAAATCTCACTATTAACCCTTCCTCGAGCACTTGTTTCACCATCTTTCTTGAAGGGCCTCGTAGGGATCTCCACATCCTTGGCAACCTCCCTTTCCATAACAACGTGGTAAGGCAACCAGTTAGAGCCAATCTTCTTGCAAACTTGAATCTATGAAAGGTTATTGAAATCCAGTGGGGCAAGGAAATGCATGAGTAAGGCCTGTAGTAGAGAAATCGCTCATCATCTTCTTAACAATCTTTGTAACATAAGATCCAATCATGATCTTCTTGTTTAGCTTACTGGCTAGAGATGCAGCGTACTTGGCAAAGAAATTGACAACGTTCAAGAGGTGACCTTTCTCCATGTAGTAGATAACAGACAAATCATCATTTGGAACCTTGGAGGGGTTCTCCCTTCCAAACAGCGAGCTTGACAGAAACTTCTAGGCAATCTTGTGGTTATAGTCTTTCAACGACCTTGCATTATCATTGACATACTCTGCGTCACTAGTGATCTCTTTCCAAAACCCAATAGCATCAAAATCAACAAGGTTTTCCTTGTAAGAGTTCTCATACTCCTCCAAAACTAAAGTAATCGCATCCATAGCTCCAAGGTACAAGTTTAAATTGTTCAAAGAATAGTACTTGTTGAACCTGAACAAATGAAAACCATATTTTGTTATGTTGTCAGCGGTTTTAATCTCCATATTCATCGAGAATGTGCTTAAGAATTCCAAAATAAGCTCTCTGTAAGAGGGCTCGTTGTTTTCAGCAAACAAGTCCAAGCCTCCTACCCTTAGAAAGTTATGGAAGCCTTCTTCCGGCCCCAAAGTCCTTAAGGCCTCCCATCCAATTACTCTAGAAGCCATGAAATGTTAAGAACTGAAAAAATTGTACTTTTCCTTTTGCATTTAATTTGAAAACTCAAACATTCACTTGAGAGTGAGTGCCCAATCGATGGAACTTCTTTCAACAGAGGGGGTTGTAGAAGAATAAGGAGTAGGTTGCTTGGTCGGAGTCCTTCCCTATTTCTTGGCTGAAACTTTATAACGGGTGTTAACCATGGCTGCAAATTTTGAATTAAGATGAAAATTGAAAGGATTTTGAAAAGGGAAGAGAGCACGGTGAAGAAGGGGAAGAGAGAAAGGAAGTTGAAAAATTTTGAAAAGTGAGATGAGAGAGGAAAATTTTTGAATTTTAAATGAAAAGTGATTTTGATTAGGTGAAAGTTTGTGGGGGGTGAGTTGTAAAAGTAGTGTGCACGTGTCCCTCACGCATGGATGGTGCATTTTGAAAAGTTAAATTTTGTAAAAGATATGCTTTAGTTAATTGAGCTAAATAATAGGATTAAGATAATGATGAAAAACCAATTTGATAAACATAGTTAACTTCAAATTGGAAATGCCGAAATTGTAGTGCATGGGTTAGTAGAATTAATTAATTAATTAGTTATGAAAAAATTCAAAACCATTTGAATGCCTTTTTAAGAAAAATTTTACTTAAGTTAAAATGGGAAGTTAAATTATGTTTAATTAGGAAAAATAAATGCCAATGGAAAGAAATAAAATTCTTTTATGACATTAAAGGAAAAATCCAAACCCCTTATTTAAAGAATTTAAAATTGTCAATTTAGGCTAATTAGTATAAAAACACTATTTTGATAAAAAAAAAATTAAATTTATGCTAATTAGAAAAATTAGTGATGCATGTGTTTCATTTTACTTAATTAGTGAATGAATGAAACTAAAATAGTGCTAAATTGGGATTAAAAGTGACGTTAAATTTAGAGGAAAGAAAAGAATAGAATGCATGTGAAGTTTTAATTTAATCAACAAAGAAAAATTAAAATTGAAAAAGAAAAGAAGTTGAAGAGAAAGTGAAGTGCAATGGTAGACTATCTCTGTGCTTACAGCACCCATTCCTAAGGTCATTATTACTTGCATGCTTGACTCATCTTTCAAGTGCATTGAGAAGTGACACATGTATGGTTATGTGTTAAAAAAATTATTTTCCTCCTCATTTTAGTTTTTGCAAAATTTATTTCAACATAAAAATTTCTCCCCTAATTGACGTTAACCACAATTTGCAAGAAATGATTAAGATTTCATATATGTAAGCCCATTACTTTTTAAATTAAGGAAACTAAATAAGAAAAGGAAACTTAACTAGAAAGAAACTAATTAAAAATAGCCAAAATAAATCAAACCAATTGTTTCAAGAGATATTAAGTATGATGAACAACAAGAAGTTGAAATTGAGACTCTTATGTTTTTTTTAAAACCTCCGGAGGAACATTGTATCCTTCCTTTGGAAAAAGATTGGAATGGGTGAAAATTTCGGGGTGAACGTCCCAACTAGGTTGATGCGTTCGCTTGCCTACAAAACACCCAAACCTCTTTATTAAAGATGAACAAAAAAATACACAAAGTTGAGAGAGTAAAACAAGCTTTGCTCCCTAAGAGGAAACAAAAACAACTAATGAAACTGATAGTTTAATCGACCCATTGCATCATGTGCATAAAAATTGTAACAAAAATCTGGACAATTGTCCCAAAAAGTGGAGCCACTGTTGATTCTTCCATGTGCAGCTAGGGCATCTGTAAACCCATTTCCTTCTCGAAATATATGAGACACCATTAGAGAGAGATTCGTATTAGATCGAAGACAAGACATCCATTCAGTTCGAACTACATAAGGCACCTTCATACTCTGATTCATCAGCAAACGAACAACGTACATTGAATCACTCTCCAACCAAAGTTTTTCCAGCCCCTGGAAATCACAGTTTTGATAGCAAAAATTGCAGCCTGGAGTTTTGCAACAAAACTGAAAGTATTATCAATCGAAAAGGAAAAGCAATGTAAGATTCTCCCCCTTGCATCACGAAAAACCCCTCCACTACCCGAGGCACCAGGGTGGCCCGACAACGAAGCGTCTATGTTGCATTTGATCCAACCATCAAGGGGAGGAAGCCACGAAACTGCTGTAACTTTAGGAGCAGTGCAAAATCTCGGCTGAATGTTGAGATTTCCCAGAATATGCCTTTCAACCATTGAGTTGCGAATCGACCCATTGGCAGCTTTATCCGTGCTTCGAAGAATGGCCCAAACACAAAAAAGCGAAGCGTGAATGTTCAGATTCTTTCCTTCAAAAATGCAATCATTTCTAGCACCCTAAATAAGCCAAACAATGTTCACAATTACCGAAATCCATAAGCAACTGATTTGCGAACTGAAGTTGAACGAGACAGCAGTTGCAATTACTTCCCTTAGAATCAGAGAGAGGTCAAGTCATCTTCCAAATAAATCTGAAATCGCTTTCCACAATTGCATAGTAAAACGACATTGAATAAAGAGGTGCTCCCTTGTTTCCTCAACTTCCAAACAAAGCACACATCGAGAAGCAAGCTGAAAACCTTTACGTTTTAAAATGTCATGAGTAGCAACATATCCCATGTAAATTTTTCAGCAGGCAATTGAATGTGAGGGCGCAATAGATGAGTGCCATATCTTCTTGAACACTGGATCCAGAGTGCTAGGAGGATTTAGCCAATTTTAAAACAGCTTAACAGAGAATGAACCATCCGAAGAAGGTTTCCAAACACAAACATCCCTAACTTCCTCCGTTATTTTAATATTATCGATTCTTCCAAGTAAATAATTAGGCAAACCTGTTGGCAGAAGAGTCCAGCCTTCACGCGTCAAGTAATCACCAACATAGCCCTTACTCCTTTGAGCAACCGAACGACAAAGATGAAGCTGAGCTGCAATGGTTGGATAAATCCAGTCATCATTCCAAAAATTCAGCTTGGAGTGAGGACCAATGAACCAGAAACAGTGCTCCCAAAGTTTAGAATAAGCCTCCCGAATTGAGTTCCAAACGGTGGAGTTGCAAATCCATTTATTCGGAACCCCATTCTTGACAAACCTCCCCTTTAGAAGACCATACCAGCAGTTTTGGCCACTAATCAGACCCCAAGCGATCTTACCCATCATGGCAGTGTTAATGTCCGCAAGATTCCTAATCCCCAACCCGCCTTCTTTAACCGGTTTCAAGCATTTAATCTAAGGGACCGTTACAAGCTTTCTAACATCTACCGAACCCATCCAAATAAAATTTCTCATGGCCTTTTCAAGAGATAAAATGAGAGAAGCAGGCCATTTGCAGACAGCAAAAGAGTGCAAAAGAGAGCTACAAATCACCGAATTAACCAATAATAGGCGACCAGCCATCGATAAAGAGTTACCGATATGTAAAATCGGTCGTAAATGCACTACTTTCGGAACTCCTCTAAACAGAGGCTCACCCAAGTAATAAAAGGGAATTTCCACCTTTTGAATACCCATTATTTCAGCAAGACGACTGGCTCGCGAAGAGTTTATAGAACTCCCAAAATAAATACTCGACTTCCTCCAATTTACTACCTGCCCAGAATTCAAACCATAAAGATAAAAAAATGTCTTTTAATTACTACATGTTCTTTAAAGAAGCTGCCAAAAATATTAAGACATCATCCGCATACAACAAGTGTGACGAGAAGGATAAATTTGGTGTGTATTTCATCTTAGAGAGGGTACCCGAACCAGTAACAGAAGAAATTTATCTACTCAGAAACTCTTCTGCAATCCCAAATAGGAGAGGAGAAAGAGGGTCTCCTTGCCTGACTCCTCTTGAGCAACGGAAGAAGCCATTCAGCCCTTGAGGGGAAAGAACCGAAATCCGAGAGGATTGAAAGATTTCATGAATATATCTAGCAAACTTTTCAGAGAAACCAAAAGCCTTCAAGACGGTCAATAGAAATTTCCAATCCAACGTGTCGAAGGCTTTCTTGATATCAACCTTAATTTCTAGATTACCACCATAGCAATTTTTATTAAGTAAATTAACACCTTCTGATGCAAGAGCTATACATTCTTGAATGTCCCTCCCTCTGATAAAACCAAATTGATTTGGAGATATAATGCGGGCTACAATAATTCCCAATCGATTTACTAAGATTTTTGTGATAATTTTGAAGAAGAAGTTGCTCATAATGATTGGCCTATAGTCCTCCGCATTTATGGCATGATCTTTCTTAGGCAAAAGAGTCATAACACTCGAATTCAAACCGAGCAGCAGACATCCCGTGTCAAAAAAAGTCAGAACAGCCTTACAAACATCCAATCCCCCAATATCCCAAAATTTTTGGAAGAATATACCCGTGAATCCATCCGGACCCGGCGCACTAGAACCATCCATATCCGAAACCATAGTTTTGATGTCTTCAAATGAAGGCCGCGAAGTCAAAAGATTATTTTCCTCCATCGTAACAACATTAGGAATCACTGAATAGATCAGCCCCTCATCCACCACCACAGTAGAGTCACGGCTGAATATATCACTAAAATATCTCACCATATGATCATAAATGGATTCTGAATTGGTAACCACTAACTCACCGATATTCAAAGACTTAATACCACTGCTGGACTTTTTAATATTTGCCAAATGATGAAAGAAATTTGTATTGCGATCCCCTTCCTTTAACCAATGTAGGACACACTGCTCTTTATAATAAATCTCCTTTTGTTTTAAGAAAGAATCCAATTCGGCATGAGCCAACATTTCAGCATTACTTCTTTCCTCATTGATCCCGTAGGAAGCAATATCTTCTTGAATCGACGAAAGCTTCACTTGAGACTTAGCAATATTATCATCGAAATGGCCAAA
>CATIWQ010073344.1:0-59461 GCA_949673415.1 Euphorbia schlechtendalii | reverse complement strand
GGAATTGACGACTCCCATTAAAGAGTGGATACGGTTTGATCAACTTTAGCTTTCACTTACATACCTTACAACTTTTCTTTGCTTTCTACTTATACTTTCTATTTCGAAGTTTATGATATGTCTATGTGTCATAATGCATATTTCGTGTTAAGTCTTTTATGTTAGTCAAGTTATATGCATTAGAGTTAATTTTAAGAGTAATTTTAGGGTTAACAATATCATGTATAATCACTGGATCTGTGATATAAAGCTGTTTAATGAGCTAACATTTTTAGAATGGTAACTTGCTAAATGTGGCTATGTGAGAGCAACCCGTACTAAGCATAGTATTGATGTTGTCCAAGTTTATACGATAGTCTTAATTCGTTTGCGCTAGATCTAGAAAAGTCATTTCATGTGTTGCTCTTCGGTGAATAATTGAACATCTGAGTATTTAGAACCGAGTCTATTAGATTAGTTTAGTGAATCGTAACAACTTTATTAAACTTGCATGTTTTCCTTGCTATCCTTATTTCGTAGGGAAAAATTTATATATTTAGGTTCTCTAATCTTTCATACCTATATTTACTCATTTTTCATTCTAACCCTTCTTTCCTAAAACTTTACTTTATTATATTTTATTTTCCTTATTTTATCTTCCTTGCTAATCTTTAGAACTAGCCCTTCCCAGTGGGATCGATATCTTTTAAAACTACATCACAACTATATACTTGCAGTTATCATCATTTTTCTATTTGATAAGAGGTACTAACAACACCTATATTTTTCGTGAACAAGTTTTTGGCACCATTGATATATAGCCTAATCTTGTGAACAAACTATTTAACTTATCAGTAGAAAAGTGGTGAACACTTTTGAGTTAACTTTAAGAATAGTTTTGGGGTTAACAAGATTGTTTATAATCATTGGATCTGTGATTATAACATTGTTTAGTGAGCCAACTTTTTTTGAATGGTAACTTGCTAAATATAGCTATGTGAGGGCGACCCCTACTAAGCATAGTAGTATTGTTATCCAGGTTTATATAATCATCTTAATTCGTTTGCACTAGATTTAGAAAAGTCATTTCATGTGTTGCTCTATGGTGAATAATTGAATATCTAAATATCTAGAACCGAATTTGTTAAATTAGTCTAGTGTACATAATATCTTTGTTGAATTTGCATGTTTTCTTTGTTATACTTGTTCGCAGTGATAATCTATACTGATTTCTTCTACTCTAATCTATATAAATTTATCCACCATCATATCCCAACCTACCCAATAAATAATAAAATCATTTATTTTATTTTCTTTGTTCAGTTACTCTTGTTAGTCTTTAGAATCGGTTCCTTCCCTGTGGGTTAGATATCTTTTAAAACTACATCACAACTGTATACTTGCAGTTATCATCATTTTTCTATTTGATAAGTGGTATTGACAATACTTGTACTTTAAAGTCAAAATCTTGCGAACAAGTTATTAAACTTATCAGTAGAAAAATGGCGAACACTTGCTCACTTTCTTCTTTTTGGTATTTTTTACCAGAAGTATGTTAGTGGTTATTATAAGCATTTTTGTTGGCTGGAGGGTAATCCCATACCTTTTTCAAGGTTGTTAACTCAACAAATAACTTGTCTAATTTCTTAGAGAGTAAGCTATCATGACCTTCATAAAACTCAACCTTTTGTAAGAGGTACCAGATGTCAAGAGACATGGAAGAACTAGTGCCTTTTAAATCTTCACATCTTCTCACTATCTCATTGATGCTATTGCCTGACTACATAGTTAGCTCAATTAAATCATAGCGTACTGCAACAATTTCATCAAAAGATAAAGATGGTTGAGTGTTTACCTTGATGTTATTTTCCTCTTTGTCATTCTCAGCATTTCAGTCAGTAGAGAAATTTGACTTTGAAGTGGATTTCAAATTATCTTTAGGCTTATCTTCAATTGCTATAAGATAAATGGTTGCCAAATCAGTTGCATAATTATTTAAAGATGAATCTTCAGATGTAGAGTCACTCCAAGTGGAAGCATGTACTACTTCCTTCTTGCCAAACTTCTAATACTTGTCTTTCTTTGCTTTGGGATAGCTAAACTATATGTTTTCTTTTAATCTATAGCCAAAGCATTTAATGTCTTTGTTGTATTATTTCTTACCTCTATAATCTTTCTTGTTTCTTGATTTTTGTTTAGAAATTTTTTTCTAAACTTATCATCTTTCTTCATGAAGAGCTTGAACCTTCTGGTCAGCATTGTCATGTTTTCATCAAAGTCATCGTCCTCTTCGCTAGATGAGTTGGCTTTAAGAATAATTCGTCTTGATTCCTTTTCTTTATCTTTTTTCTTCTTGATGTCCTCATTATACTTTTGCAAGGACATTTCTTCATTGAGCAAGATTCCTTTCAGTTCATCAAACTTATAGGTCTTGAGATCATGAACTTCCTCGATCACACTCTTCTTTGCATCCCACTCCTTAGTGAGACTTCTCAAGATCTTGTTGACCAGCTCTTCTTTCTGTATAACTCTTTCCAAGCCTCGTTAACTCATTGATGATGTTAATAAAGTAGGCATTCATTCTTTGAACTCCTTCATTGGGCTCCATTTGGAAAATTACATATTTTTTCATCATCGGGTTGATCTTTGTTTCTTTCACCTTATCAATCCCTTCATAAGTTACCTCCAATTTCTTTTATATCTCCTATGTTTTTTCGCATCTTAAGATTTTGTTGTACTCTGTAAGATGTAAAGCACACTATGTTAGACATGATGTATGCCCTAGAGGCAATTAGGGTGATATATCTTAATTAGTTATAATGTATAAACAATTTCATAATAATAATAATAATAATAAAGGCATCTTTGTTATTTATCAGTGTTTGTTTAATTTATATATCTCGCTGGTATCATATATATGTGGTATTATATAAGTGCATTAATAAGACAAAGTTTGTGACTATCTCATAGCATAAAAGTGCAAGGACATAGTGGGAGCTATGGGGCGTGAGAACTGCACATATGTGTTACTATGAATAGTGTAAATATTTCTAGTCATAGTTTCATTGAGACTGGACATCAACGAAGTGGACAAACTAGCATGTGTAGGCTTACTCCTTGGATTAGATCCAAGCATCCAACCTCATGAGCTGAAGGTGGTACCTTGAGTTAACACATGAATGTATTCAGGTAATACATTGGAGACCGTTATAAGACAGATACTCAGAAATGATTATATCCATGTGTTGGTGTCATGTCTTATTGCAGTAGTAGTACAAGTATCCTCAAACCTGATATACTAGTTACCTTATGTAGGAGTTTCTACACTTTGGGTCATACTTATTCATATCCTAACGATCAAGATAATACGGGTGATTACGAGTATAGTGATGATCACATGTTGGTAAGCCGAGTAGTCGAGATGTGATCCATCTCTCTTGATATAGTGATATAATGGGAGATGTACCTTAAGGCCTCTTGTTGAAGAGACACACTCATAAACCTCTGATCATAGTATAAGATTGATAGAACGGGGTTTCTAGTTAATCTTGATACATTATGGCGAGTGGTGTTCTTCATGAACAACTCTAATTCCAGTATAGCTACAACTATTAAATGAGCTAACACTTAATCCGAGCTCAATAAATTGGATGGTACTTAACCTGATTGAAGGAGTGTATTGTATTGGTTACTATTGCAGAACAGGATCAAGTCCTAAGCACATGAAGTTCCAGTATTAGGGGATTATACGCCTTTCCCTGAAAGCCCATTTGATCATTTAGAGTTTTCGAATTCCATATCGATCTGGAACACTAAGCCTAAAGGTTCCTAGATGGGAAGCCAAGTTTAGGTTAACCTCTAGCGGCTATATACTTCAGGATCCTATGAAGTCACACACTTTAGGTCTTTACCAGACTAAGTAAAGAACCTATAGTTTGGGTCTATGCCGAGAATACTAAGGTTTTCGAAATCATCGGATGAATTATTAATTGGTTAGACCAGATTGATAATTAAAAGAATTAAAGAAGAATTTGGGAAAAATTGCACGGAGGGGAGCAAGGGAATTTTACCAGTTACGAGTGAGCCCCAACGAATACGGGTTGTTCGAGGTGGGGCCTGCGCGGCTGCCCTGTGAGCATTTACTAGAGCCGATATAAGCTAACGGGTAGCAGGCCCGCAAGTGTTGCCTATGGCAGTGCTTGCGTGGGTTTGCTATGCAGGATCGCTAACACAACCCGCAAGTTGGGCTTGAGGGAGAGCCCACAAGGCTTAGCTTGCGGGGCAAGGTAAGCTATTAAGGGCTTGCCTTGCATGGTGGCCACATAGTCCACGTATGCGGGTATGCATGGGTCAGACTATGGATCTTAGGGATCTGCATAGTTGACACGTGTTGTGGGATAGGGTTTTCCTTTAGAAGGTTCGATATCAACACAGTTGACACATGTTGTGGGATAGGGTCAGCCTTTCTCTTTGAGTTTGACATCTTTTCTTCACGAGCTTTTTTGAGAGATCCTCCACTAGTTTCTCCAACGTTGCAAGAATTTTTTAGAAGGTTCTTTCATTTGAAGTGAGCCTTCTCAGTTGATATTTTCATGTTGGTCTTCGAGCGATCTAGTAGCTGTTGTCTACCAACAGGTTCTTCCTCAATAGAGGTTTTGGTTGGTGAAGATCCGTGTGGATCAATCATAGAGGATGTCTTAGATTGGAAGCTAGTGCTAATGGAGTTCTGTCGAATTACTCTAAGGGAATGCCGAACCAAGGGAAAGGCACGCATCAACTAGTAATGCTCTAAACTTAGATGCTTGGTTTCTTTTAATTAATGAACCTGATAGCATTTATGGGACGTTTCAACTTAGATTATATCAATCATAGCATGCTTAGGAGATTCTTTAGGGTTAATTTTAAGTTTTGAAATTCCACCTTGCAACTTTATATATTCAATTACTGTCTTGATTGACCAGCACATTGTAAGTAATTAATAGTTGTTGCATTCTCCTTTAGGAGATTAAGATCAGTGTTGTTATAATCTTCAAGGTCCACTATGACTCTTTGACCATTTTTTAATTCGTTTGAAAGATGGGGGCCATTTCGATAGCTAATCATGCAAACATGCTTTGAGATTAAATGAATTTTTTCATTCTATTTTTCAAGAAAGTATAATTTTGGCAATAAAAAATAAAGGTTTGGTAACAAATGTTCCTTTTCTAAGGGGCTGAGTTTGTGAACTACCTAAGATATAAAAGTAGTAAAACGCCATTAGAACTTTAGCTCAAGATTATGAGATCTTAAGTTTGAGCATTCGCTTTGATACCACTTGTTGGTCTTGTTGGTACAATGAATGTAGTCAAATGGGGGTGAATGACTTAAGTTAGGTTTCTAATATGAATTTTTTAACTCTTTTTCAATTTGTTACTAAGCGTGCTTGGTTTGTTTAGATGATTATGTGCAAACAAGATACAAAACTAAACAAAGAAGAAAAATAAGCTAAGTCTCAATTTGACAGATTGTGTTAATTAGAAAAACACTTAACAGAAAACACAAGTAGAAGATATGATGAGTTCTGAGTAAATAACTGTTGACTAAAGTAAAAGTTAGAATTTAGAATAATTAAATAGTGAATTTTATCCTAGTTCAGCCTCCTCCCTAATTCCATTCCCTAGATACCTTCTCCGAGCTTTAATCCACTAATTCAATCTCATTTAAATAAACGAAGAAGCCTTCACAACGGGTTTTACAATGTGTACCTTTCAAGCTAACCCTTAAGTGAGACTAGAGTACCCTTCTCTATCTCACTATTACTCATAGTTTTTCCAAGTTAAGAAATGAAGAAAACAACTTATAAAATCATTATTTCTTATTATAGATCTGGTCTGTTATAGCTTTGAGTGATCTAACTATATTTACAAAGAATAGAATGAAGACTTGATGTTGTTTTTTCTATAATTTGGGAATTTATGAATCGCTAAGTAAACTTGAGTAGATATTTTGCACTTAGAAAATTCCAGGTGTATTCACCAAGTTTGAACTGCTACCTTCGATCTCTATTTATAGGAAGGGACTGAGGTAGTCATTGCAAACTTGTCCTTCCACTCATTGAATCTTCAATTTATCTTCTCGTCTTAACTTCAAGAATCTTCCCATTTGAGAAAGATTTTGAATCCGTTATCAGATAGATTTGTAGCTGTTGAGTGGGAGATTAATCTGTTAATCCACGACATGAAACAGTTGAATGAAAAAATCGCCAAGTCTTGATCTTCAATCTCATTCAATTTTGCAAGATTAGGAGCATGTTGGTATGTGGCATTCTTTGATATGCTTGAAGTATTGCTAGTAGCAGAATAGCACAGCTCATTCTAAATGCGGCGGGACAGTCCATTTTTCTTGGATTTTAGCATTGACATGTTGACATTCCGTATTGATAGCTTTTCCCTTGGATTACATATTACAATTCCTTTTTAATTTCAGTACTTGATAATCTTTGATGCTTGAAAAACATCAAACAAGGGATATTCTGTTCTAGAATAAAGGGTTAAAAACATACATTATTATAATAGAGTAACTCCAAATACTTAGCATAAAGATGGTATCGATAAGAGCTGAGTTTATTTCTATTATAACTTGCCGAGTAACTTAATTCAGCAGCTAGTGATAGTAAATTTAACCATGTCTTTTAAGTTAGCAAGACTATGCGATCTAATCTTGACTAAGCCTAATTAACTCTAATTAAGTATTAACTATTGTATTGACTTATAGATTGATATCCTTCATGTTTCACATCGTAAAAAACTTTAACTCACGATTGCTGAGCACTCTTTAAGTTGGGTATAATAATCTCCCCCAATTTTGAGCGATGACAAACCAAACAATAACAAGCTGTAATTTAGTAAGTACAAAAAAATAAAGTATGTCGAAAGGTATAAGACTACCCCATGCTAAGCTGAGTCTCAATTTGACAGGCTGAGCTAAGTCTTAATTTTGACAAATTGTCTTGAGTAAGAATACTCAACAAAGCTGGATATAAAAATGCTTAGCAAAAAACACAAGTAGATGATATGATGTGTGTTGAGTAAATAATTGCTATGTAAAGTAAAAGATAGAGTTTAGAAGATTCAAACAATGAATTTTATCCTGGTTCAGCCTCCTACCTACGTCTAGTCCCCAGATACCTTCTTCGAGTTTTAATCCACTAATTCAATCTCCTTTAAATAAGCAGAGAAGCCTTTATAATGGAACAAATCAAGTACCTTTCAAGCTTACCCTAAAGTGAGACTAGAGTATCCTTTTTTATCTCACTATCATTGATAATTTTTCGTATTTAAAAAGAATGAATAAAACAACTTGTAGAATCGTTGTTTCTTCTTACATATCTGATATGTTACATCTTTGAGTGATCTAACTATATTTATTAAGAAAATAGTGAAGACTTGATGTGGTTCTTTGTGATTTGGAAATTTCTGAATTCTGAGTAAAGTCTAAATAGAGATATTGCACTTAGGAAATTCTAGGTGTATTCACCAAGTTTGAACTGTTGCCTTCAGTCTCTATTTAAAAAAGAGATGGAAGTAGCCGTTGCAAACTTATCCTTCCAGCCATTCATTCTCCAAATTATCTTCTCTTTTAGACTTCAAGAACCTTCTCGTGTAAGACATATTTGATCCGTTGTTAGAAAAATTTGTAACCGTTGATGCGCGAGATTAATCTGTTAATCTGGGAGATTAAACTGTTAAATGAAAAACTCACCAAGTCTTGATCTTCAATCCGATTGAGTATTGCAAGATAGGGAAAGCGCTGCAATGTGGAATTCTTTAAAATTCTTGAATTACTAGTAGTAGCAGGGTAGAGCGGCTCATTGTGAAATAGGCAAGACAAGTAAGTTTTTCTTGGATTTTCGTGTTGACGTGTCAATATTCCATACTAACAACTATTCCCTTTGACCACATTATTATTTCTTTTTTATTTCAGTGTTAGATCATTTTTAAAACCAAAGCATTAAACTAGGAATATTTCCTTTTAGGAATAAATGTTTAAAAGCATACAATGTTATAACATAGACTTAGTAACTCCAAATACTCAACATAAAGATGTATAAGATAATAGTTGAGTTTATTTCTATCATATCGTGCTGAGTAACTTAACTCGACAGCTAGTGTAAGTAAAATTAACTATGTCTTTTAAGACTAGGTGATCTAATATTAACCAAGTCCAATTAACTCTAATTAAATACTAACTATTGTATTTACTTATATATTGTTTTCATTCATATTTTACATCATAAAAAACTTTAATTCAAGATTGCTAAGCAATCCTTATGTTGACTTCAACAAAAACAGATAATTCAGTATGAGTCGTGCCTTGCTACCATGTTAAAAATCTCGGAAGACTACATTTTGCTTTTTTTTTCATATTATTAGCAATACATGCAAACTCTGTATATATAGTCTTCATAAACAAGAGTTTAACAAAAACATAAATACAATGAAGTTACATTTAAGCTTATCGGCGTTATTCATTCTCGGAATGAAATCTTTTGTCCCCAAATTAGTGTCCCCGATCTTGTCTTCCATCCAGATTTTGACACGTGTCAAGTAAAAATACTATAAGCTTTGACACCTTCTAACGACGTAAATCTCCTTTTTCTTCCCAACCAGTACTTTTTCTCATTTGTCATTCTGATTTCCTTTCAACCTGTAACACAAAGTGGTGGCAGTATATGTTCTCAAACCGTTTTCTTCTCCCAATTTCTTTTTCTCATCTAACAACTCAGAATTTCGATTTCTTTCTTCTCAATCAGTTTCTATATAAATGAAAAAAAAGGAAAGTGATTTTGCAGAACAAGATTTGAACTGAAGATTTAGGCATTCAGAGAATATCTAAATAATTGACGCAAACTCGTATTCTCAGCATTTGAAATGCCCAACCTACTCAAATGTCTAAAGCATAACATGTAATTATCATCCAATATCTTCCTAATTCAATTTCCGTAGGTTTTAAGCATGCCAAAGTGAAGATGGATTTAATCTCAGTTGAATTCATTACTCATAAATGACAAATTGTTCCTGAATCTTGCCAAAACAAATACATATTAATTTCAAATTTCCCTTTTATGATTCAAACCGAGGCGAAACTAACACAACAAAAATTTGATTTAAATCCCACAACTTGAGTTCAGTTTTTCAATGAAATCAATCGCACCAAGATTTAAACAATGGAGAGATGAAACCAGAATTATAAATTGTGCTTGCTAGAAGAAAAAAATTGAAAAAAAAACTGGTCATGAATATAGTAAGCTTGCTGCCGTTGCAGTTGCAGATTGAGAAGAAGGATGAGATGGGAAATAAGTGATTAGGATTTTACTAGACCCATGTCAAAATTTGGATGAGAGATGAGACATATACAAATTTGGGTACATGAGATTTTATTATCTCATTCTCTAATTATTCTTAGTAGAAACTTGCATTTTTTGTTTAATTCAATGTTACTTTCTTCGTCCATTTATTTTCTTGATATGTTTCTTCTTTTCATCTCTTTCCTTAGTTAAATACCAAGTTTAATAACTTAACATAGTATTCATTTTAATAACATTCTTATTTGGATAGTTTGTATTCAAGGAAATTAAGTATTTTATTTCTATTATAATTTTCTATCTATTTTTTATGCATTTTCTACATTTAATTAATTTTTGTAAGGAAATCTTAGTATTTAATTGAAAAATCTAGATGTAAACAATTTTGCAAGTTCCTAATATTTACATATTAATGTATTAAAAGCTAAAAAAATATATTTTTCTGCAGCTGATAAAAAAAATCGATCGGCCATTGGTGTGGTCGGCAAGTTTTTCTGGCCAATGATATATGATGGCCGGTTAAAATGACTAGTCATGCCTATGGCTGACCAAAATATCTGGTCGGTCATCAACGGCGCGATCAATATTTCTAGCCGATCATTTATAGGCATGGTCAGTTTTCTTGGTCAGCCACTTGTAAAATTTTTCCTATTTCTATACTAAGAGTGGTTTCGTAATTTCAGGGGACGACACCAAGTAAAAGGGGCCGACACAAAAGTAAATGCAAAACATAAAAAAGACATCAATTTGTAAGAAAATTTAGAAATACATAAGCTAACCATCTGGATGTAGTTTAAATGGTAATTCACAAATAGTGAATGTTAATAATCCGAGATCAATTACATGCACATCCAATTCTTCTTTTGATAACAAAGAAATATAAATCATGCACTCTTAAACTTTAATGAGATAACTGAATTCAATAATATAAATTTAAAATCATTTACAAAACTAGTTGAAATAGATTGAAGTGTAAGAAATAATAGCCTTAATGGGCAAAGCTTAATGTAAGTGCATGAAGTCTTAAGATCTGTTTAGTATTGTTTTTGAAGCTATTGTTCAAATAAGTTACTCTCATTAACTTTTATTATAAAATTGCATATTTGAGTTTCGAACAACAATGTTATTCCTTTTTGAAGGGAAAATGACCGTTGCCGGGGCACAACACTCGAGCATCCCAATAGGCTGGCACACCCAACAACAAGCGACCCAACAAAGCCAAACCTTCATGCTCTCTTCATTTCAAAATAATTATTATTTTAAGGTCTTACAAAAATTTCAAAAAAAGGTGTCATTTTCAAATTTAAATGCATACTTTTAAATATTCATTCTATTTTACCCTTATATAATTCATATTGAAAATGATAAAAAGAATCAATTATTCAATCAACTTTTAAATTAATAAAAGGGGTAAATAAATATTTTTATTATTTTAATTAATATTATATTGTTATTGATAAATAATCTAAAATGACACTTATATTAAAATGGGAAGAGTATTATTTAATTAACAACAATCTGATTGATTTTTTAAAATTAACTTTGTTGCTAATAGAAATGGAAAATGAAACTTGCAAAAAAAAACAACGTGCCCCTTGATTGACCCGTTTGAGGTAAATCTCAAAATTTTAGCTTGACCAATAAAAAAAGAACAAAAATGGTGCGGTGGTTCCTTTTTCTTGCTTTACAGCCATAATGACTGCTCTTTTCTTCTTCTGCTTTGTGAAAAGACAAAGAACAAAACCCATTTAAAAGAGACCAAAGGTCCCATCTTTTCTTTCTTTCCTCCTCCTCTTTCTTCTTCTTCTTCTTCTTCTTCTTCTTCTTCTTTCATTTCAACTTCAACTTTCACTCATTGTTTGTTTGCTTCGCAGATATGGTCACCGGAGCTTTGCTTCAGATCATGAGCTCGGAAATTCAAGAATTCATTATGTTACAAGAGATGGGTAATTTCAGCTTTCAAGATTCTACAAAAAAAATTAACTCTGCAACTGCAAGAAGCTCTACTGTTGTTTTTCTCATCTGCCCTAAAACGGTGTAGTATTTGTCTGTCGATGGTTGGTGATATTGGCTGGACGGCTCAATCTTTTCAATTAGTTTTCTCAAATATATTTCTTGATAATGCAATTGCATATATGGATTTTTGTTTTTGCTTCCTGTCTATATTTCTTTGATTATTTTAATTTTTTTTTATTGCTCTGCTGCTGAATATGTGTAGTAAATATGATTTTCTATTATGGAATAGTGATAAATGATCCAGTTTAGTTTTAGTGTATCTTTTTTCACGAGTTTAATTTCAAATTGTGTTTTATGATTATTCAAAAAATAATACATAAAATTGCACTACTATAACTGTAATATAATTATTTTACCAAGAATATCATTTATAATGCAATTCAAATTAATTATTAATCCTTTCTGTTCTTAATATCTGTCATTTTGTACTTTATACTTTAGTTTCTAATATTTGTCATTTTAAAGTATCAATACTCTTTTTAATAATTTTTTTCAAATTTACCCTTACATTAATTAGGAAATATATTAAGTGTAGATTAATTTATAAGTTGGTAATTAAGAAGAAAGAGAATTTTATTATAAAGTAAAAAGGTTAAAGTAATCATTTTATAGTGTATTAAATGTCTTATTGATATTAATGAAAATTCTAAAACGATAAATATTGAAAACCAGAGGGAGTAATAATTAGTATAATCACAAAATTAGTTGTGTGAAATAATTGTAAAATAATTACCATATATTGTAGTTATATTTTACTCGTATTTCATAGCAATCTTTAAAATTTGACAATTAATTTGGACCATAAATAATTTTTATTTGTTAGTCCCAATAAATATTTTGTGTGCATTAATTAATTAATTAGCATAATTCAACGGATAACTAGAACAAATCGCTTCTTTTTTTAGGGATAAAAAGCAAATCTTATAAGAATAAAGTTTATTCTGTAAAAAAGTGAGAATATAATACACATAATTTTGCAGGAAATTAGGGCAGAAGAAGTGCAAAAGAAAAGAAAAAGGGTTGGTTGGTTGGGTGGTAAATGTGTTTAAATTTTGTTATTGAAAAAGTGGACCCAATTGAGATGCGGACTTAAAAAACTGTTCCATATATAATATCGATTGAAATAAATGTCAGAAGTCTTTTGCTTCTGCTCTGTCTACTTTTTTGTTTTAATTAATTTCTTGGACAACGTGTTGGCTTGATTTGATTTTATATGATTTTGTTCATAATATATAAATTACTGTTTTCTTACTTTCATCTTAAATTGTCCTGTCTTCTTCACCCACATGCTTTCCTATTTGCCTTTCATAACCCAATTGACCGTTTCAACCGGAAAAACAGGAAACTACGGGTTTAAACGGTGGAAGCAAAAAAAAAAAAAAAAAAAAGCGGTTCAATTGGATGAACTGATCTTTAACGTGTTCTTGAAATATTTTTAACAACATTTACAATTTCAAATATTAATAAATTGTAGTTACTAGGGACAAAATCTTACATGAACAAAGTAAAAAATTGATTTAATTAAGTGATTAGTGAATTTTGGTTAAGAGTTGGTAAATTTGTAAAATGAAGTGGTTGATTATTAATTGATGGGTGATTAAATTTTAGTATAAATAGCCTATATCTTTGACTTCATTTTCATTCCCAAAATAAGTAATCTTCCTCTTTCTTAAGATACTTGTATCTTCTTAACCTCTCTTTTAATATTTCTTCAAATGAAATATTAATTTGGTAATGTCAGAGATAGACATAATTGACCGAACCTTGTTAATATTTTATTGTTCTCTCGATTTGATTTTTTGTACTAAGTTTATAATTTATTAGTCGTATCCGCAACAATCCAACCTTGGTTAGGAAAAATACTATGCTCTATGAGCTGGGGTATACTATAGTGGCACATCAGAAAATTTTCCTACTTCTAGACTTTTGGTGATTAAATTTTTTTTAAAATTATTGTCAAAAACACTCTTTTTTGAAAAATCTTACTTAATATAGTCTTGAGTAATTGGAAAAATTCTGCCACCAAACGATAAGAGCCTAAGGAAAATGATATTTAACTAAGACTGTTTGTGACTCCACCATTTACCTAGGAAGTTTTCTAGCTAATACTCAAGAAATACAATTATTTGTGATTTTTCGAATTGAGCTGAACTGAAAGAAAATCTAGTCGAAGTAAAGCCATCCACTTCAAATGATTCTTCAAGCACTCTGCAGAGAGCTGTTGGAGCAAATTCTAGATTAGTGGTCATTTCAGCATGCGGCAAAATGAGGTTCTAGATGCTTTGTTTCAACAAGGTCTAAATATTGCTCTAGAAGGAGAGAAACCAGATGAGATGGGAGAAGGAGAATGAAAGACCCTCAATCACTTGTCTTGCTATACAATTTGGTCATCCTTATCCAGAGAAGAAGTATGCATTACGCAAAGAGACTTCTTCTCATAAGTTGATGACATCACCTGAGAAAAAGTTCTTGAAAAAGAGCAGTCAAAATAAGCTTTAGATGAAGAAAAGGCTCTTCCGATTCATGCACACACCTCAATGAAGGATCACATCACCAACTTTAATCAGTTAGTTACTGATTTGTCAAACCTGGATGTAACATTTGAAGATGAGGATCTCGCTTGTTAGAATCCCTTCCGGAGGAGTTTGAGTTTCTTAAAACAACTCTACTTCATGGGAAGGCAAATCTAAATCTCGGTGAAGTCCGTGGAACTTTGTACAACTATGAATTAAGGAGGAATGATAAAAAAGGACAACTCAAGTGAAGCTAATGAAGTTTTGAATGTTAGAGGACGCTAAGGGAGCCAGGCGAAAGGAAAGAAGTAACGATCAAAGTCAAAGTCCAGGTTAGGTACAGATGAAAGTGCATTATCATGAAAAGGGGCATTGTAGGAATAATTATCCTAAGTTAAAGAAAAAGGTCAATCTGATAAAGGAAACACTATTGTAGTGGCCGAGTATGATGATAACTTAGATAGTTCACTTGCTGTAGGAGCTTCTT
The DNA here is from genome assembly GCA_949673415.1 of Euphorbia schlechtendalii. NCBI lineage: Eukaryota > Viridiplantae > Streptophyta > Magnoliopsida > Malpighiales > Euphorbiaceae > Euphorbia > Euphorbia schlechtendalii. The sequence continues at coordinate 45,123 of CATIWQ010073344.1, read as the reverse complement.
CTACTTCTTCCAGTGTTTGGATACTTGATTCAAGATGCAGTTATCATGTGTCTTAATCGAGAGTGGTTCTGTGATTTTAAAGAAATAGAAGATGGTGTTGTTTACATAGCAAAATATTCTCCTATCACCACACATGGGATTAGTTTCGTTCGATTAATGAATCAAGATAAATCAATAAGAACATTGAAAGATGTCCACTACGTTCTAGATTTATCAAAGAATCTCATTTCTGTTGCAGCCTTGGAAGAAAATGGTTTCAAAGTGCAAGAAAAAAATTGAGTAATGAAGATAATTTCTAGTGCATTGGTGGTTTCAAAAGGAGTTCGAAAGAACAATAGGTTGTACCATTACCTAGGTACTATTGTTATTGGAATTGCAATAATGGCCTCTTATGCTTGGGATTCTTGTGAGAAATCCTTGATTCTTCTAGTAAAGCAAGGATTGTTGAAAGATGTCCAAGTTTGCAAATTGGACTTTTGTGAGTATTGTATCAAAGAGAAGAATACAAGGGTAAAATTTCGAACTGTTGCGAGCATGAAATTTTGTATCAGCTCGCGCTTTAGATGATGATGGTTTTTCGAGATTTAATTCTTGAATCATACAGTTTTCGATTATCAAGCGATCTCCAAATAGGAGTTCTCCACGTCACTAATTTCTTTTAAGGAATTAAATTGTTTTAAAGACTTTGAAAAATTAGACTTTAGTACAAATTAATTAATATTTTTGTTTAATCAATTAAATAAAAATTAATTAATTAAAATTATTATTAATTAAGTAAATTTAAAGATTTAAAAATTAAAAGAAAAAATGTAAAAAATCCAAAAATAGGGGCTAACTGGCCTCACCAGCATTTCGGCGAGGCCGACAATGGCCTTGTCGGAATTCCAACTAGGACATCCCCCCTCGCTGGAATTTCTTTCATTTCTCGACTTTTGGGAAAATTCCCCCTATAAATAGGAGGAATTTTAAGTAGAATAGGGACCAGAAATTGTAAGCAAAAAAAGACGAAAAAAAAACTTTCTGACTTTTTTAACATCAGCATTTTTTCCTTTCATCTAAAAATTCTTCTTTTGAATTAAAAATACTTTTTAATTCTAAATCAATTTTTTTTATCATCTTATTTTAATCAAGCACCAAAAATAAAGACGAATGAGGAATGCTCCCAAGGATCAAGCGGGTACTTCGAAGTGGATTCGCGCAGAAAGGGTAAGCCTCTTAGTTTCTAGAGTTGCTTTATCTCTTATTTTTTGTGCTTTATTTTATCTACATGTTGGCCTAGGATTAACACTATTTTCTTTTATCATGTAATTTTTATCAATATAATATTTCTTCTTCTTTTCTGTTTCTGTTAATTTAGTAATTTACGAAGACTCCTGTTAGAATAGCCCCACGAAGGGAATAAAAATTATTCCTGGATAACAGTTCTCACATTCTTGCCATGTGAGCATTTTCACTAATTGAAATGAGAAACCTACGTGTTAATTAAATGAACCCTTTTATTTCTAAATAAGAAATTTTTCAATCGTTGATATTTTAATTAGGTCACACGGGCCTCGCCAAAATCAAATTGAACATATGTGCAAAAAGTTGTGTTATATCTTGTGCTAACTTTCTGGATGCAGGTAGATTAGGTTAGATGTATGATTAGGAATTTTATTTTTCTTCGAGTACAATTTCATTATTTTTTGAGGAAATGTAATTAATAGATTAGGCATGCGGTTGCATTTCCCGAGGTTTTGTAAATTTTAATCTTTACTTTTCTGCATTTATTTACCGCTTTATGTATAGATTTATTGCTTTCAACATGCGTATTAAATCATACATTATGAACACGAAAACAACTTAAGTACGAATATGCATAATTAAGAAACACGTTTTTCTGTAAATATAATAAAATGTGATCCAATAAGAAGTAAAAAACTTATCCCGAACCCGAATCTCTGTGTCTTAGTAGGCCGTCCCCTGATGTTAAGTCTCACAGGACTTTAATTCCTGAAAGAGCTAATCCAGGTGGCGACTCTACACTAAGAGACGGTGGATTCGGGTTGTGATGATATAAATCTATTTCACTTTCTCCTTATAAACCTTTTGGGTCCCCGACCTGATATTTTATTTTCACAAAAACACCCCGGTGGACCACGCCTATAAATAGCACACTCTCGGCCCATCGCATTTCGTGTCGTCTACTCACAGTGGTGGGTCTGCTGGGGACTTTTTCTTAAACTTTTTTTTCAAAGGTTTTAGATTTTGGATAAGTGCCGAAAATTATTTGTCACATTATTCCGTATTTTCTTAATTATGACATATTCCTAATAACGCATTGCAATATAGGGGATTAGCCCGTAAGTTTAAGGTACCTTATTACGGCAAAGCTTTCTCTCGTACTAATCCGCCTCCCTGAGAAAAGATAGTACTTGAGCGGGTGGAGCACTTATTGCCATATCGCATGTACCTCCCTTGTTAGAAATCATTTGGGGATAGGCTTGAAGTGTGTTTTAGTGCAACAAGAACCTTCTACGTCATCATCCCATTTACAAACCTCATGTAAATAAGCCGTAGGCATTTTCCCTAGGGTGTTACCCAACAAACGATCATGCATTATATTTTCTTGCAAGTGCGCTCCTTAGTATCCTCACGGTACTAAGATGAACCAAACTTAGGATAGAGACTAGCTAAAATCCCTATGGGCGAGAGTCGTATGGTTGGAAGTTGGATATTACATGGTATGTCATGTTTACTACTTTCGGTTCATCATGCATTGTACAAATGTGCCATGCTAATCATGAATCTTAATGCAGGCACTTAAAAGCACACACCATGACATTAAGATAATATAAAATGGACATATCATAATCTCATCATCATGATGCCAATTTGGTGTCACCCATACTTTGAATGAGTTGACACTTGAGATCATGTCACCCTAGGATAACATGAAACCTATTAGAGTCATGAAACATCATGTACCCTTTTATCAGAGTGATATCCACATGATGTTTGACTCTTAAACCCATATAGGGTAAACATACCCAAATCTTTACGCGATGCCCACTTGGATTGGGATTCATAGCCCATACGGGGCGATTATACAAACTAAAAAGTCCCAAAATGGGGCAAATACGAACCCAAACTATATTTCCCTCACATCATGTGATATCCCGGTTAATATCAAAATCTAAGCCCACACGGGGTGAACTTATTTCAAAAACCCCACCTTACCAGTATTCAAGGTATTCTACTCACCCGAACAGTTCGCCCGCAAAGGGTAATAACTCATGCATCATCGCATACCCTTTTTATAATGATGTCCACACCGGTATCCAAGACTCTGCCTTAATTGGGAAAAAGAACCAAAACATCCATTCAATGGCTACATTCAGTAGTTATTTTCATGCACTTTGAATTCTATGTAATTTCATCAAGGTTTGTCGGACTGCTTACCCGAAATTAATTGAATATTTTCATTTCATGAGATTTAGTGATAGTACAAAATCTCGAATTATTGGCCTATTACTACACAGGTTACTTGGTCAGCTCATCACATCATTCCTATCACACTACCCCACGAACAGTGTGCGGATCTCAAACCCACCCCAAGGGCTAGGTTTTCATTTTTGCATTTTTTATCACCTTATCTAATGACTAACACTGTTTGTTTTAGGTGGATTGAAAAACATACTATTTATCTCCCATCATGGCACGTTATGCAGCAATAACATTAACACTTCACACATCATTATCTAATGTGCATAACCTGATGATCTTCCTATGTACCTTAGTTAGGAAAAAGCCTATCCACCAGAAGGCTTGGAGTGGGCCTTCTCACCGCTTACTCCGCATTTCTCCAATTGCAACCACTCTAGAGGGGGTTCCATACACCGATTCTAGTGAAGACTTGGGTTCAGAATTAGGATAGCACTCTCCGTTCAGTTTTATTCAGACTAGTAGCATGGCCAACTTATAAGAGGAGAACATGGGGAAGGAACAGACTCTTTTGGTGGGATAGAATCCGTAAATAAACAAATCATCAATGAACATCGAGATTGTAACTACTATGAACACCTTCGTAAATAGTGATCAGTTTGTATCCCTCATCAGTTGCCATGCTAAGTTCGGGCATCCCGAAAAGAGGGCTAATGACGTGGTGTCCAATCTGGATATCACTCTGATTGTTGGTGGTGCAGTACTTGGGCGACCATCTTCTTCTACTGTAGTGTTCCTAGTCCGCAGCACTATCGCTCCCAACTATTACTAGTTCAGGGCAGGGCAAGGCCATCCACAAGTTGGTCAAGCTGTGTACGATTTTGTAAGTGCTTCTCAGCCGTAGGTTCGCAGTCAGTTCTTCCCAGGGTAGCCGGGTCAAACAACTTTTACACTAAGGGCAATAGGGCCGACATAAATCAGGCCTTCCTCCAGCTACATTTCATTTATTTAAGGGGTGGCTCAACCTTTAATTTCGAGTTAGAACGTGCCAATACCCTCATAGTTTTAATCTGCACCCTCTCAGATGTTTTAGGGCCACGGGCAATACAATCAGGGAAGTCAGTATGATGGTTACTCAGGATTTGGGAATAATATCTTCCATTAACAGGGAATGGTGGAGCTATGGCAGCAATTCTTGGCCACCTATAGTGGTCACCTTTGCGTAAGGTTAGATGGGAATGTTCCCAACGTAGTTGGAGGCTAGAGATGAGGATACATTGCCACCAAGTTTCGTGATGCCTTAGTTCAAAAAATACATAGGCACCACAAACCCTTGTGCTCACCTTGCACATTATCAGAACGTGATGAGGGAGTGAGTGTTTGAATGATGGCCAATCTCTTCATCATTACTCTTGGAAGTCCCGTTAATGAGTGGTAAAATCATCTTCTTGTCAATGTAGCTTATGATTGGGGTTTTTTATCTTAAGCCATGATTGATCATTATAGTTTCAACACCCTTATGGTCACCAAGATGCAAAACTTAAAGGTGGTGAGACAAAAGCAAGGCGAGGATTTCAAATCCTACTTCGAGCACTGGATGGCCACACAGGTCAGACTACAAGCTCGTCTGAGTCTGTAAAAGATGATTGTGAAGCTACTGGATGATGCATTGTCATCTTATAGGTTAAGGCTTAAGTCAGTGACTGTTCACACCTACCAGCAGGTGTTCATTAGGGTCAAGAAGATAGAGCATTAAGACGCTATTGATGAGATAGCAGGGCAGCTAGCTAGCAAGCCTTGGTATAAGAAGAATGAGTTTGACCCTATGCAGGTTAACACGAAGAAGCCTACGGTTCAGTTGGTGTAGGCAGAAAATGTAGCTTTTGTTAGGTTGCCCAAGGAGGAATACCATGGCATTTCCCCTTACACAAACAATCTTGGGTTCTTATTCACCAAATTACGAGAGCTCAAGTAGATGGAGAGCTTGAAGAAACACGTTCCCCCCAGGCCCAAGGATAAAAACAATTTCTGCCATTACCATGTGATAGTGGGTGACAAAACAAACAATTGCAAGGAATTGTTGAAGGCTATTCAGAAATTGGTGGATGACAAAATCATTCACGAAACCAGCTCTTAAGCCTAGCACTAAGACAAACCCTTTGCCAAACTTTGAGGTGATATGATAAGCTCTAGGATGGAGGAAAAGAAGGTGCTAAAATGCATCTCCTAAAGTCTGGGGGAGTTTGTGATGGTGGTCAGAATAGGAATTGATCCATATCGTGTTTTGAGGATGCTAGAGGAGGAATTAGTTTACCATGGGATCAGAGGCGAGATTGAAGAATCTACGGTTAACCTAGCTAGGATGTCGATATTTATCAACAAGAAACCTATGTCGCTTGCGTAGGGAGGTTTTTTTCAAGAGAAGCAGCACCTAGCAGGTACAACTAGTAAGTGATGGCGATTGGGTCAGAAATGGACCTAGATGAAGTCATGGAGACTCTTGAGGCGTAATCGAGTAATCAAGAGATTGCGCATCGGGAGGGAGTTTCTAGAACCAGCTTCAATTTGGCTAGTATGTCTATATTTGATGGGAATGACACGCCATCTTCCCACATTTTCAAATTTTACACTTTGTGTTGGGCGTAAGACCTTTCGATGGCAATGATGCAATGCTATTTCCCTTTTCTCTGGTGGGAGTAGCAAGCCAATGGTATGAGTTGCGGACTGAGTAGGTAAAGAGAACAAGAAAAACATCACTACAGAGTTCAAGTCAGAGATTTCATTCCTAGAACCACCAAAGCAAGGCATGCTAGATCTGCTCACATGCAAACAAAGGGATGATAAACCGTTCAGAGTTATATCTAAGGTGGTGGAAACTCATTTATGTAATGATACCGACAAGATCGATCGAGAAAGCTAGTGTTCGGTTGATGATAGAAGGAGCCCGTAATTGGTACCACCACCACTTGTCTAGGCTGATAAATCCATGTTTTGATGAGTTGTCATATCATGCACATCATCTTAACAGAGAATGAGTATTGGGGCTTCGTAACATTCTAGCAATAGGGTCAAGGATACACTCCAATTCGGTTTTTGAAATACCATCAAGGTCTTGTTAAACATGATGTATGCCTTGGAGGCAATGAGGGTGATATATCTTTATTAGCTATAATGTACAAACGGTTTCAAATTGTTATTAATAATAACTAAGGCATCTTTGTTACTTATCAATGATTTTAATTAACTTATGTATCTCATTGGTATTATATATGTATAGTATTAAATATGTATATGCGCATTAATGAGACAAAGTCCGTGATTACTTCATAAAGTAAAAGTCCAAGGACATTGCGGGAGCTATGTGGTGTGCGAACTACACATATGTGTTACTATAAACAGTTTAAATATCCATAGTAATAGTTTCATTGAGACTGGACATCAACGAAATAGACAAACTAGCATGTGTAGGCTTGCTCCTTGGATTAGATCCAAGCAGCCAATCTCACGAGATGAAGGTGGTACCTTGAGTTAACACATAGATGTATTCGGGTAATACATTGGAGACCGCTATAAGACAAACACTAGAAAATAACTATATTTATGTGTTGGTGTCATGTCTTATTGCAATACTAGTATAAGTATCCTTAGACCTGAGATACTGGTTACCTTATGTAGAAGTTGCTATACTTTGGGTCATACTTATTCATACTCTGGTGATCAAGATGACACGGGTGATTACGGGTATAGTGATGATCACGTGTTGGTAAGCCAAGTAGTCAAGATGGGATCCATCGCTCCTGATATAGTGGGAGATGTACCTTAGGGCCCTTTGTTGAAGTGACACACTGATAAACCTCTGATCAAAGTATAAGATTGATAGAGCGGGTTTCTAGTCAATCTTGATACATAATGGCCGAGTGGTGTACTTCATGAACAACTCTAATTCCAGGATAGCTATGGTTATTACATGAGTTGACACTTAATCCGAGCGTAATGAATTGGATGGTACTTAACCTAATGGAAGGAGTGTATTGCATTGGCTATTAGTGCAGGATTGAATCAAGTCACAAGCACGTGATGTTCTAAGTATTGGGGGATCATATGCCTTTGCTAGAAAGCTCATTTGATCATCTACAGCTATCGAGTTCCATATTAGTCTAGAACACTAAGCCTAAAGGTTCTCGGATGGGAAGCTAAGTTTAGGTTAACCTCTAGTGGCTTAGTACTTTGGGATCCTATGAGGTCACACACTTTGGTTCTTTTCATCGAACTAAGTAAAGAACCGATAGACTGGATCTATACCGAGAATATCTTGTTGTCAAATTCGTTTGAAGAATTATTAATTGGTTAGACCAAATTAATAATTAAAGGGAATAAAGAGAAAATAGGGAAAAATTGCACAGTGTGGAGCAAGGGAATTTTCCCATTGTGAGTGGACCACCAACGAACACGGGTTGTTTAGAGTGGGGCTTGCACGGCTGCCACGTGAGTTGAAAAGTTTGCGGGCTACTAGCACGCAGGCAGCAAGATCGCTAGGGTGTTGTATGGGCAGCCCACAAGCATGGGCTTGCGGCACAAGGCAAGCCCACAAGGGCTTACCTTATGAGAGAGACCCGTGGGTCCAAGTCACCCGCGTGGCAAACCCGCTAAGTGGGATGGGATATTCCCATCCCAATTTATATTTGAGGGGGAGTCAAACACTCCCCCTTTTCCCTATGTATAATCCTTCATTTCCTCTTTATTCAACACACTTTAGCTTATCTTTTCTCTATGAGTTCGACATCTCTTTCTTCATTCGTTGTGCGAGATACTCGACGAGTTTCTCCAAACAACGACGAATTCTTTTGAAGGCTCTTTCGAAAGTGAGCCTTCTCGGTTTATTTTGGTGTTGATCTTCAAGTGGTCTAGTAGCTACTATTTACTAAAGGGTTCTTACTCAATGAGGTTTTGGTCGGTGAAGATCCATGTGGATCAATAGTAGAGGCTATCCTAGTTTGGAAGCTCCTGATAATGAAAATCTGCCAAATAGCTCTAATGGAATGTCACAACCAAAAGAAAGAGAAGCACACATCAACTGGTAATGTTTCAAAATTAGATGTTAGGTTTCTTTTATAAATTTTATAAACCTAAAAGCATCTATGGATTTTAACTTAGATTATATCAATCATGGCATGCTTATGAGATCCTTTGGTTAATTTCCGTTTTGAAATTCCACCTTGCAATGTTTGCATGTTCAATTACTATCTTGATTAACCAGCAATGGTATCAGAGCCTGCCTTTTGCTATGCATGGTTGATTATAATATGTTAAAAATGATATTTTCTATGAATTGATTAAAGTATGCTATGCATGACTTAGGTTTCAATTCTTGTTATAAAAAATGATATGATAACTGGATTAAGGTTTTGCTAAAACTTAGTCTAAGTGATTATTATATAAATTAGCAATGTTTTACCACACGTGTAAATGCGTTGATTGAAGGTCGTCCCGTACTTCACTCAATTAAAGAATGAAATATTTAAATCATAGTTGTCCGTAGTACAACGAATCAAAGTGCCCATGGTTATTTTGGCAAGGATTAGACCTGCCTTCTCATTCACTTTAAGGGAGGATTCTCCTACATGGAAATCTCCATCGATATTAGATTCAAAAGTATCCAAGGGACTTTTATGACATTGTCGATTTTTAGTATAGGAATTGGATTCCGCATATGGTTTTACAAACGTTGTTTAAGTTGTTAAATTAAAATTATAGACATAAATGCAATGAATTAAACATGGACCTTGTTTATTTTGCATGCTATGTAGAGTCTTGGCATAATGAAATGATTATGATATAACAGTCCTGAGCATGTTCCCTTAGAGTTAATAATTCCAAATAGCCTGGAATTATTATTTTCACAATCATATCCATTGTATAGGACCTAGACTAGGGCGAGACCATCGGCACCAATAAAATCCCCAAAACAATATTAAGGCAGTATATAGTCTTCCCGTCATAAGTCGTGATACGAACCTTATTAACGAATGTAAGCACATGTACAACATGCCTTCCCTTAACATGTGTTTGGTCATGAGACTAGATGGGGTTAATGCCTTAACCAAAATGAGTTAGTTGTCCATATTATTGGAGGTAATGCTAGATTAGAGACACATTTGAGGAGTCGTAAATTTGGGTACGCACGTCTCGAGAAAGAGAACTCAAATGGATTAGCAATTGCATGAGATGCAAATAGACAGGTTCCAACCATAGTTATCTAATTATGGCTTGACCTGCTATAACGGGGGTCATGATGAATGGCTATGGATCCTAACTACTAAGGAAAATTGGTTGAACCAGATTTCCCTAATTTAAATAGAAGGGGCTATTTGAATGTCAAGAAAATAGTAGGAGTTATGTGTTTAATTAAAAACCTTATATTAAATGCATGTACATAGACTAATGTTTAAACAAATTATTTCTTGTATATAGGTTGAACAATGAATCCAAACATAAACCTTTGCTAAAAACTTGATAACAAATTAGATGGTTCCATCTTTATTGATTGGTTCAGGGCAAGGATAATCCTCAGATCTGAAAGGATAGCTTATGTTCTAGATGAGCCCCTCCATGATGAGCATGATGCTGAAATTGATGCCAATGAATAAGAGGCATGGGAGAAGGAATAAAAAGATCGTGAAACAAAATCATGTATAATGCTGGAAACCATGAATTCTGAGCTTAAAAAACAACAGTAGAGCGTGGACCTCGATACCATGATTCTCTATCTTTGTGAGCTCTTTCTAGAGCAGGCCAGGTCTGAGAGATTTGATACATCAAAACTCTTATTCGGAATGAAGATACAGGATAGCACTTCAGCACCGCAGCGTGCTCTTAAATTATTGGGTTATATAGAGAAGCTGACTCGACTAGGTTTTGTGATGGATCACAAATTATGCATGGATCTGATTCTTGCCTCATTTACTGATATTTATTCATAATTTGTGACTAATTATTATATGAATAAGATTGACGCCACACTACCTGACTCAGTCAACATGTTGAAAATGGTAGAGCCTAAGATTTGAAAGGATCCAAAGGCTTTACTTTTGGTTGAGAAAACCAAACCTTCCAAGGGTGGGTCCCATTTTGGAAAGGTTTTGAGTGCTAGGAAGAAAATCAATAAGAGGAGGAAAAGTAAGAAAGGAACTACAAATGTCTGCTTCTGATGTGGCAAGGCCAGCCACTGGAAGAAGGATTGCAAGGTTTAAATTTCTGAACAAGTGAAGAAGAAGCCAAGTGAGGCATCTACTTCAAGTATGTTCATGATAGAGAGTTTCTCTACAGTTCCCTATGAGTTTACTTGGGTATTAGATATTGGTTGTGGTACTCATTTATATACTTCTGTGTAGGGATTGCGGAATAATAGGAGGCTTGCAAAGAGGTAAATGGACCTAAGAGTTGGAAATGGAGCACGGGTTGCTACAACAGCTGTAGAGACATAGCTTTCGTTTGCCTGGTGGCATAGTTTTAGTTTTGAACAATTGCTATTATGTTCTTGTTGTCACTAAGAATATTATATCTGTTGCACTTTTAACAACAGAGGGATTTGAAATTTTAGTTTCTAATAATAAATTTCAAATTCAACGGGATAATATTCTTTATGCTTGTGAAATATCTATGGATGTCATTTATGTTCTGGATACTAAAACTAAAATTTTAAATATGAACATTGTTAAGAAATCGAGATCGGATAATGAGAAATCCTCATACATATGACACTATCATCTAGGCCATATTAATGAGACTCACTTAACTAAGTTACACAAATGTTGATACTTAGGCCCAATGGAATTTGAATCTTATGGTGCATGCGAACCTTGTTTAAATTGGAAGATAACTAAGAAACCTTTCAAAGGAAAGGGACATCGTGCCACTAGTACTTTGGAAATAATACATTCCGATGTATGTGGTCCAATGAGTGTTAAGACACATCACGTTTTCATCTACTTCATAACTTTTATCAATGATTACTCATGATATGGTTATCTATACCTTATGAGGCACAAGTTTGAAAGTTTTGAGAAATTTAAAGAGTTCAGAACCGAAGTAGAGAAACATCTTGGGAAAAGTATCAAAACCCTTCAATCTGATCAAGGTGGTGAATACTTAGGCTAAGAGATTCAGGATTATCTAAGGGATAATGGTATTTTATCCCAGTGGACACCTCCTTATACACCCTAACACAATGGAGTGTTAGAAAGGAGGAATCGAACCCTACTCGATATGGTTCGGTCCATGATGAGCTAAGCAGAACTCAGCAGATCTGTTTGGGGTTATGCACTTAAGAGAGAAGATTATATTCTAAATAGATTGCCCTCTAAATCAGTTGATCAAACTCTATATGAATTATGGTATGTTGAGAAACTCGCTCATTCTCTCCTGAGAGTTTGGGGATGTCTTGCTTACGTAAAGGGGATGAGTTCAGATAAGCTGGGTGCTAAGTCTGACATGTGTTTGTTTGTAGGTTACCCTTAGGAGACTATAGGGTATACCTTCTTTGATCCTAAGGAACAAAAAGTCCTTGTTTCCAGAAATGCTCAATTCTTTGAGAAAGAGCATATACTTGCGAAAGCTAGTGGGAGCAATCTTGAGTTAGGCACTCAAGAAGATTAAACTGACAATCAATTGACTATACCTACACCTATTACACAAGATAGTGTAAGCATGGAATAACCTAATATAACACTGACATTGCGTAGGTCAAACCGGGTTCCAATTGCTCCCGAGCGATATGGGTTTCTCATCACTGATGATAAACATCTCTTCCTTATGGAAGATTATGGGCCCAGGACTTACAAGGAGGTAATGGAAGGCTTAGAATCTGACAAATGTCTTATAGTCATGAGGTCGGAGATGGACTCCATGTATGAAAATCAAGTTTGGAGCTTGATTGATGCTCCAAGTGGGATTAGGCCCATAGGATGCAAGTGGGTTTTCAAGAAGAAAACTGACATGGATGGTAACATAATTACCTATAAAGCAAGGCTGGTTGCAGAAGGGTATAGTAAAAAAGAAGGCATTGACTATGATGAGACCTTTCACCGGTGGCCATGCTAAAGTCTATCAGGATACTACTTGCCATCGCTACTCATTATGAATATGAGATTTGGCAGATGGATGTGAAGACATCATTCTTTAACGAGAATCTAGACAAGGATGTGTTTATGGCACAACCCAAGGGTTTTACATCCAAGGATGGCTCGAAGGTATGTAAGTTGCAAAAAGCAGGCATCAAGGAGTTGGAATATTAGGTTTGATAAGATAATCTGAGAAATTGGTTTTGTGTCAAATGCTAATGAGCCCTGTGTGTATAAGAAGGCTAGTGGGAGTGCGATTATTTTCCTTGTGTTATATGTTGATGACATATTACTAATAGGAAACGGTATTCCTTTTTTTCTGATAGTTAAGTCATGGTTGTCAAATATGCTTTCCATGAAACACCTTGGAGAAGCAGCTTTTATACTTGGTATAAATATCTATAGAGATAGATCCAGAAGGCTACTAGGTCTTTCGTAAAATACATACATAGATAAGGTTTTGGCTAGAATTAACCTTGAGTAATCAAGAAAGGGTTATCTCCCAATATCTCATGGAACTAACCTTTCTAAATCTCAGTGTCTAAGAATGCAAGAGGAGAGATTGCGCATGAATGGAATACCCTATGCCTCAGCGATAGGTTCCATAATGTATTCTATGGTATGCACTCTGCCTGACATCTCACATTCATTGAGTGTCACGAGAAGATTTCAATTTGACTCAGGTGAGAAGAACTGGATGGCCGTTAAAACTATCCTTGAGTACTTACCTAGGACTAAGGATATGTTTTTCATACATGGAGAAGGTGATCTCACGTTGAAGGGATACATCGACGTGAGTTTCCAATTTGACAGGGATAATTATAAGTCCCAGCCAGGTTATGTCTTTATGTTAAATGAAGGGGTAATTGTTTGGAAAAGTTTCAAACAAGATACGATTGTCAATTCAACCACGAATCTGAATACATAGCTGCTTCAAAAGCGGCTAACCAAGCCGTCTAGCTTAAGGGATTTATTAGTGATCTTGGTGTTGTGTCCAACATTATAAATCCAATAGCAATCTATTGCGATAACAATGGAGCTATTACTCAAGCAATGGAACCACGGTCTCGTGAGAAAAACTGACATGTACTTAGAAAATACCATCTCATTTAGGAGATAGTAGCCAAGAACGATATAGATTAAGAATACATCCCGATGGATCAGAATCTAGCGGATGGGCTAACTAAGCCATTAACTCAGGTTAAACATAACCAACATGCTAACGAGTATGACATGAAGCACATATGTAATTAGCTTTAGTGCAAGTGGGAGATTGTTAGACATGATGTATGTCCTAGAGGGAATTAGGGTGATATATCTTTATTTGCTATAATGTACAAATGGTTACAAATTATTATTAATAATAATTAAGGCATCTTTGTTGCTTATTAATGCTTTTAATTGATTTATGTATCTCCCTGGTATCATATATGTATAGTATTAAATATGTATATGTGTATTGATGAGATAAAGTCCATGACTACTTCATAGCATAAAAGTGCAAGGACTTGTGGAGTGGTGTGAGAACTACACATACATGTTATCATGAATAGTTTAAATATCCCTAGTCATAGTTTCATTGAGACTGAACATCAATTGAACGGATAGACTAGTATGTGTAGGTTTACTCCTTTAGATTAAAACCAAGTAACGGATCTCACGAGCTGAAGGTGGTACCTTGAGTTAACACATGAATGTATTCGGGTAATACATTGGAGACCACTATAAGTAAGACACTCGGAAATAACTATATCCATGTGTTTTTATCATGTCTTATCGTAGTAGTACAAGTATCCTCAGACTTGAGATACTGATTACCTTGTGTAGGAGTTGCTATACTTTGGTTCATACTTATTCATACCCTGGTGATCAGGATGAAACAGTTGATTACGGGTATAGTGATGATCACATGTTAGTAATTCGAGTAGTCAAGATGGGATCCATCACTCCTGATATAGGGATATAGTGGGAGATGTACCTTATGGCCCCTTGTTGAAGTGACACACTCATAAACCTCTGGTCAAATTATGAGATTGATAGAATGGGTTTCTAGTCAATCTTGATACATAATGGTCGAGTGCTTTTCTTAATGAACAAGTCTAATTCCAAGATAGCTACGGCTATTACATGAGCAGACACTTAATCCAAGCTCAATAAATTAGATGCTACTTAACTTGATGGAAGGAGTGTATTGTATTGGTTACTACTGTAGAACCGGATCAAGTCACAAGCACATGACGTTCCAAGTATTGAGGGATCATACACCTTTGCTAGAAAGCCCATTTGATCATCTAGAGCTATCGGGTCCAATATCGGTATGGAAAATTGAGCCTAAAGATTCCTGAATGGGAAGCCAAGTTTAGGTTAACCTTTAGCGGCTCAATACTTTGGGATCCTATGAGGTCACACATTTAGGGTCTTTATCAGACTAAGTAAAGAACTTATAGACTAGGTCTATATCGAGAATATCTGGTTGTGAAATTGGTTATAAGAATTATTAATTGGTTAGATCAAATTAATAATTAAAGGGAATAAAGAGAAATTAGGGAAAAATTGCACAGAGCAGAGTAAGGGAATTTTCCCCGTTACGGGTGGGCCTCGAAAGAACATGGGTTGTTCGGAGTGGGTTCTGTGTTGCTATGTCGCGAGCTTCAAAGCCTCGGGATGCTAGCGTGCAGGGTAAGCTTGCACGCTAGAGACCTACAAGTTTGCTAGGGCTTTACCCGGGCTTCGTGAAAGGGCTTGCCTTGTGAGAGAGACCGCGGGTTAGCCCGCGGTTCCTAGTGATCTACGCGGCTAACTCGATAAGTGGGATGGGATATCCCCATCCCACTTTGTGTTCGTGCGGGAGTCAAAAACTCCCCTTTTTTCCTTATATATAGGCCTCTAGTTCCTTTTTATTCAACACACTTTAGCTTAGCTTTTCTCTCTAAGTTTAATATCTCTTTCTTCGTTAGTTATGCGAGATCCTCCATGAGTTACTTCAAACAGTGAAGAATTCTTTTGAAGACTCTTTCTAAAGTGAGCCTTCTTAGTTTATTTTCAGGTTGGTCTTTCAGCTGTCTAGCTACTGCTGTTTACTAACGGGTTCTTCCTCAACAAGGTTTTGGTTGGTGAAGATTCGTGTGGATCAATCGTAGAGGTTATCCTAGTTTGGAAGCTCGTGCTTATGAAGTTCTACCGAATTGCTCTAAGGGAATGCTACATCTCAAAGAAAGAGAAGCACACATCAATTGGTAATGTTCTAAACTTAGATGCTATGTTTCTTTTATAAGCTTTATAAACCTAAAAGCATCCATGGAACGTTATAACTTAGATTATATCAATCATGGCATGCTTAGGAGATCCTTAGGTTAATTTTAAGTTTTGAAATTCCACCTTGCAATGTTTGCATGTTCAATTATTACCTTTATTAACTAGCAGGTCTAATTCGGGAGTGAACGCATTAGCTGATGATTGAAAAAACATGGAGGAAGATCCATTGGCCAAAGTTTTCTCAGCAGAGAGGGTCGAGTCCCGAGGAGACGTGGTGGAAGTAGATTCTAGGAAAACACTAGAGTGGGTATTGATTAACCTTGATGTCTATGTTCTTAAGTCTAGGAGAAAGAGAAAAGCAGATGATGGAGTCTTAGTGGAAGGTGAGACTATCGTACATGGGAAGAGACCAATCAACCTAGACACTTACCAGTTGAAAGAGTGTCTCGGGTCAAATCCGATGATGGGTATGACTAGTACCCATGGGTGACTAATCGTAAGTTTTTTACTACACTCGTTCCGAAAGGCTTGTCCCCGGCAACGGTGCCAAAAACTTGTTCACCATTTTTCCACTTGATAATAATAAATAAAATCTTATCATGAGTCTTTTGGCTAAGAACCAAAGGGATTTGAAAATCTGGGCAACAGTGCCTGAAAACATGATGAAAGGTATTGTCAGCACCGATTATCAAACAGAAAAATGATGATAACTGCAAGTGTAAAGTTGCGATGTAGTTTTAAAAGATATCGATCCCACAGGGAAGGTCTAGTTCAGAAACTGAAAAGAAAATGATGCGAAGGTTTTTTAAAATAATTTTGAAGATAGATTTGGTGAAAGTTGAAAAGATATGAAAATAAGAAGAGTAGAGTAGATATGCCATTCCTAAAAACTAGTTTGGAAAGATGAGAATGCAAAGACTCAAAGACAAGAAAATGCACATATATGACTTTCAACAATACGGTTCTACACTCTCTAAGATTCAATTATGCGACACATAAAGTTACACATGAAATGACTTTTCTTATCTAGGGTAAATGACTTCATCAATACACAAAAACCTGAATAACATCAATGCTATGCTTAGTACGGGTCGCTCTCACATAACCACATTTAGCAAGTTACCATTCCAAAAATGTTGGCTACTAAACGGCGTTAAATCACAGATCCAGTGATCACTATCAAAACACGTTAACCCTAAAACTACTCTTAAAATCAACATGAAAGAATGCAACTTAATTGATGTAAATGAAAACAAGACAAATTACTCGTTATGACACATATACATATCATAAACTTTGATAGAGAAAGTATAAGATGAAGAAACAAGTAAAGTTGTAAAGGTTTGCAAGTGAAAGCTAAAGTTGATCAAACCGTATCCACTCTTAAATGGTAGTAATCAATTCCCGCAATTCCTGCGTCTACTCACCTTCGGTCTCGACTTTATGCGGAACACTCCTTTCAGCATGTATTCAGTTTGTAAATTGAGATAGAAGATTGTGAAGAACAATAAACTCTTTATTGAAGAATGCTTCGTGTTGTAAACTTTTACAATAATCGCTCGTAATGCAAAGAAATATAGTGATTGAATGATCAAATCACTTTAAAATCTCACTCTCTCAAACTAAGAACTAAGAAAGGAGATCATAACTCTCTCTCTCTCTCTCTACATTTCTTCCCTACTATATGCATGAAATTTATGTCTCTTAGTGTGCACTTGAATCCCATGAAATTTGTGAATAATTGGAGCCCTATTTATAGAGTTGAAGGGTTGCATCTATCCACTTGAAATGTCTTATCCATTTGTGAAAGATTGCACCTTTTCACTTTGATTGGTTGATGAAACTTGATGTTATCCACAATGAAGAGGCACATTTTCATGATTGGTTGACTTTTCAAAGGTAGTTGGTCATCCATAACCATTGGTAGTTGATGGCGGTTGATGGTGGTTGATCATATTAAGAAGATAATACCAGAAAATCATCCATGTAGTGACCACGATAGACAAGTCATGAACATGAATCTTCCTTCGACAATTTTCTATTTCTGAAGTGTAGAAGTCACGATCGCGAATGATTATCGTGATCGTGAATTGTGTTTTTCTTCAGAATACTTCTTGTAACTTCACCGATCTTTGACAGCTTCGATCCTAAGCCAAATCTTTAAGTTCCATGCATCATTTTGCACCTTTTTCACTCTATTTTCATAGAATTCCACTTTTGATCATTTTACTCCCAAGATTTACCTAGTATCTTCATTTGCATAAAAAAACAACTACATGCCACGTGAAATCTTTTCTATGAAGTATAAAAATGATTCAAACTATAGTGTTTATTGTATAAAATTATCATGATAATAAGTGTAATTATACACTTATCACTTCCCTTTGGAAAAAGTTTTGCACGCACGATAGGATTCCAATTCCATTGGGCCGAAGTCTCCACATTTGTGTAACTTAGTTAAGCGAGTCTCATTTATACGGCCCATACGACCATGCCATAAGTATGAGGATTTCTCATTATCTAATCTCGATTTCTGAACAATGTTCACATTTAGAATTTATGTTTTAGTATCTAGAACATAAATTCCATCCATAGATGTTCCACAAGCATAAAGAACATTATCACATTGAATTGTTGCCATTTCTTATTAGAAAATAAAATTTCAAATCCCTTTGTTGCTAAAAGTGCAACAAAAATAATATTCTCAATGACAGCAGAAATATAATAGCAATTGTTCAAAACTAAAACTAGGCCACTAAGCAAACGAAGGCTATATGGCCCTATAGCTATTGCAGTAACCCATGCTCCATTTCAAACACTTAGGTCCATTTCCCTCTTTGCAATCCTCCTTGTTCCACAATCCCTATACAGAAGTACTGATATGAGTATCACAAATAGTATTTATTACCCAAGTAGACTCATAGGTAATTGTAGAGAAACTCTCTATCATGAACATACCTGAAGTAGGTGCCTCACTTGGCTTCCTCTTCACTTGTTTAGAAATCTGAACTTTGCAATACTTCTTCTAGTGGCTGTCCTTGCCACATCGGAATCAGACATTTGTAGTTCATTTCTTACTTTTCTTCTTCTTCCTGATTTTCTTCTTGGCACTCAGACCCTTTCCAAAATGGGACACACCCTTGGAAGGTTTGGTTTTCTCAACCAAAAGTAAAGCCTTTGGATCCTTTTGAATCTTAGGGTCTACCATTTTCAGCATGTTGACCAACTCGGGCAATGTGGCATCGATCTCGTTCATATAATAATTAGTCACAAATTAAAATTAAAATATTCGTTAATGAGGCAAGAATCGGATCCACACATAATTCGTGATCCATCACAAAACCCAGTCGAGTCAGCTTCTCTATATAACCCAATAGTTTAAGAGCATGTTGTGGTGCTGAAGTGCTAGCCTACATCTTCATTTCGAATAAGATTTTTTATGTATCAAATCTCTCGAACCTAGACTACTCTGAAAAGAGCTCATGAAGATGGAGAATCATGGTACCGAGGTCCATCCTTTCATGATATTTATGAAGCTTAGAATTCCTGGTTCCTAGCATTATACATGCTGCCATTTCACGATCTTTTCTATGCTTCTCCCATGCCTCATGTTCATTGGCATCAGTTTCAACATCAGGCTCATCAGGGAGGGGCTCATCTAGAAAGTAAGCTATCCTTTCGGATCTGAGGACTATCCTCACCACCTTGAACAAATCAGTAAAGTTTGAACCATCTAATTTGTTGTCAAATTGAGTGCAGGTTTATGTTCAGATTCATTGTTCAACCCATATATAAGATAGAGTACATGCATTTAATATAAGGTCTTTAATTAAACACATAATTCCTACTATTTTCTCGACATTCACAAAGACCCTTCTATTTAAATTTGGGAAATTTGGTTGAACCAATTTTCCTTAGTAGGTAACATCCATAGCCACTCATCATGACCCCCACTATAACAGGTCAAGCCATAACAAGACACCCATGGTTGGAACCTGTCCATTTGCATCTCTTGCAATTACTAATCCATTTGAGTTCTCTTTCTCGAGACATGTGTACCCAATTATACAACTCCTCAAATGTGTCTTTAATCTAGCATTAGCTCCAATAGTATTGAAAACTAACCATTTTGGTTAAGGCTTTAACCCCATCTAGTCTCATGACCAAACACGTGTTAAGGGAATGCATGTTGTACATGTTCTTACATCTATTAATAAGGTTCGTATCATGACTCATGACGAGAAGACTATATACCGCCTTAATATTATTTTGGGGATTTCTTGGTGTCGCTCATCTCATCCTAGTCTAGGTCTTATATGATGGATATGACTATGAAAATAATATTTTTGGGTTATTTAGAATTATTAACTCTAAGGGAACTTCCTTGGGATTGGTATATCATAATCATTCCACTATGCCAAGACTTCACATAGCATGCAAAACAAACATGGTCCATGTTTAAGTCACTGCACCTATGTCTATAAGTTTTCATTTAACAACTTAAACCACATTTGTAAAACCATATAAGGAATCCATTTCCCATATTAGAAATTGACTAAGTCATAAAAGTCCCTTATGTACTTTTGAATCTGATACTAATGGAAATTTCCAGGTAGGAGAGGCCGCCCTTAAAGTGAATGAGAAGCCAAGTACAATGCTTGCAAAAATAACCACGGGCACATCGATTCGTTGCACCATGTATAATTATGATTTAAAGACTTTGTTCGTTAATTGAGTAAAGTATGGGACGACCCTCAATCAAAGCATTTACATGTGTGGTAAAACATTGCTAATTTATATGATAATCACCCAGACTAAGTTTGAGCAAAACCTTAATTTAGTTATCACATCATTTTTTATAACAGGAATTGAAACCTAAGTCATGCATAGCATACTTTAATCAATTAATAGAAAATATCATTTTAACATATTACAATCAATCACGCATAGTATAAGGCTAGCTCTGATACCACTAGCGGTTAATCAAAATAGTAATTGAACATGCAAAGCATTGCAAGGTAGAGTTTCAAAACTTAAAATTAACCTAGAGATCTCCTAAGCATTCCATGATTGATATAATCTAGGTTAAAATGTTTCATATATGTTTTAGGTTCAAAAAGCTTATAAAAGAAAACTGGCATCTAAGTTTGGGACATTACTAGTTGATGCGTGCTTTCTCTTTCTTTGGTAGCGGTGTTCCCTTAGAGTAATTCAGTAGAACTCCGTTAGCACAAGCTCTAAATTAGGATAGTCTCTATGAGTGATCCACACAGATCTTCACCGACCCAAATCTCATTGAGGAAGAATCCGTTTGTAAATAGCAACTGCTAGACCACTCAAAGACCAACCTGAAAATAAACTAAGAAGGGCTCACTTTAGAAAGAGCCTTCAAAAGAATTCTTCATTTGTTTGGAGAAGCTGGTGAAGGATCTTGCATAATGAATAATGAGAGAGATGTCGAACTCAAAGAGAAAAGCTAAGCTGAAGTGTAGAATAAAAAGAAGCTAGAGGGCTATATATAGGGAAAAGGGGGAGTGTTAGACTCCCCTTCAAACACTAGGTGGGATGAGAAGCGGGTTAGCCATGCGGGTCACAAGGACCTACAGGCTAACCTGCGAGCCCATACTTGCGGCCTGCTCACGCTAATGTACTAGCGAGCTTGCATAGCAAGACCACACAAGCACTGCCATGGGCAAAGCTTGTGCAAGCTTTTTAGATAGCGGGGTAACCGCTCAGAACCCACTCTGAACAACCCGTGTTTGTTTGGGGCCCACTCGCAATGGGAAAAATTCCCTTGATTCACTATGTGCAATTTTCCCTATTTTCTCTTTGTCCACTTTAATTATTAATTTGGTCCAACCAATTAATAATTCTTCTAACAAATTCCACAATCAGATATTCACGTCATAGACCCAGACTATAGGTTCTTTACTTAGTCCGATAAAAACCCAAAGTGTGTGACCTCATAGGATCCCAAAGTATAGAGCCGCTAGAAGTTAACCTAAACTTGGCTTCCCATCCGAGAACCTTTAGGCTCAGTATTCCAGATCTATATGGAACCCAATAGCTTTAGATTATTAAATGGGCTTTCTAGCAAAGGCGTATGATCCCCCGATACTTGAAATGTCACGTGCTTGTGACTTGATTCGGTTCTGCAATAGTAACTAATAAAATACACTCTTTCCATCAGGTTAAGTACCATCCAATTTATTGAGGTTGGATTAAGTGTCAGCTCATGTAATAGCCATAGTTATCCTGAATTAAACTTGTTCACGAGGAACACCACTCGGCCATTATGTATCATGATTGACTAGAGACCCGTTCTATCAATCTTATACTCTTATCAAAGGTTTATGAGTGTGTCACTTCAACAAGGGGCCCTAAGGTATCTCCCACTATGTGATCATCACTATACCCATAATCACCCGTTGCATCCTTATCGCCAAGGTATGAATAAGTATGACCCAAAGTATAGAAACTCCTACATAAGGTAACCAATATCTCATGTCTGAGGATAATTGTAGTGCTATTGCTACTGTAATAAGACATGACACCAACACATGGATGTAGTTATTTCCGAGTGTTGTCTTATAGCGGTGTCGAATGTATTAGCCGAATACATTCATATGTTAACTCAAAGTACCACCTTCAACTCGTGAAATCGGCTGCTTGGATCTTATCCAAGGAGTATGCCTACACATGCTAATATGTCTGCTCCGTTGGTGTCTAGCATCAATGAAACTATGACTAGGGATATTTAGACTATTCATAGTAACACATATGTGTAGTTCTCACACCACATAGCTTCCACTATGTCCTCACACTTTTATGCTATGAAGTAGTCATGGACTTTGTCTCATCGATGCGCATATACATATTTAATACTATACATATATGATACCAACGAGATACATAAATAAATTAAAAGCACTGATAATCAACAAAGATAACTTAATTATTATTAAAAATAATTCAAAATTTTTTGTACATTATAGCTAATAAAGATATATCACCCTTATTACCTCTAGGGAGTACATCATGTCTAACACTAGAGATGATCGCTAGAGCCAATCTAAAAGGTGCCTTAGTTCTGAAAAACACTACCGAAGAAGAAACTGTCCAAGGAATTTCTGAGGATTCCCTTACTGGAAAAGAAACACTAGTCAAGATCAAGGAAAGGTTGAAACATAAGAAGGAGAGTGGAATGGTCCTCAAGTGTGAAAGCAAGGCCTTAGGGGAATTCATAATAATGATTGGTTCCGTTAGGAACTCCAGTCAGGCCAAGGCCCAGCTAGAAGAAAGGTCAAGGGCTTTAGGGTTCCCCGGGATGGTACAATGCTCCTGCTCTTAGGTTAATTTATGTGGGATGTCAGTTTTTGAGGATAATGACACACCATCCTTCAACTTGATGAAGTTAGAGACTCTCATGCGAGCCCAGGGTCTCTTTGACGAAAAATGGGCCACTTTCTTCCCATGTTCACTTACAAACCTCTCAGGCGACTAGTATATGAACCAGACAAAGGCGATCAAGAAGGACTGGAGGAGAGTTTCCAGGGCCTTCAAAGGGAATTTGTGTAAGAGGAAAAGTGATCCATGGAACTCAAGGAGCTTGCGGCCTACCACTAAGAGGATATGAACTATTTTGGGAATACACTCGTTAGTGGATGACAATACAAGTAGTGATCATGAAGAAGCCCTCGGAGATAATCCTATTAAGGTTAATGATTGAAGGGGCCCGTATAGAGTACCGAAATCATGTTACCGCCCAATTTTCAAGGAGTTACTACATAGAGGCCATAGACTGGATTAGATAATCCCCGAAGAAGAGGATGGGGTGCTTATGGTGGGAACAGGGATACCTAAGGGTCATATCTTCAAGATGATCTCGTAATCCAATCTCATAATAAGCACCGTTGACTCAAGCATCACGAATGAGGGAAAAGCCCCTAAACCCTTCTTTTTTTTCAACTCTACTTGCAAAGTGGAAGGTACGACAAAGGTGGCCAATGACCAGGTTACAGGTTTGATAAATTCAGATGCTTACGTACTCCAATCGAGGAGAAAGAATAGGTAGGACATGACTGGCCCACTTTAAGGGAAACCATTGTGTATAAAGCCAAGCTAATAAACCTTGATGAATACTAGCTCGCAAAGCCTAAACAGGTCCCAGATGAGGCTCAATATCCGTGGTAGATACCCATGAAAACCCAGGTCTTTGAAAATGGAATCCTAAAAATCACTTATAGTGGAAAGGTGTTCAAATTTAAAAGTCCTTTCTAAGTACGAGTCTCGGATGTCGAGGAGATCTCTGGAGACTCTGTTGAACCACCGCTTCCCCCAATAGTGGAGGAGGATGATCTGGATATCGACCCTTTGGTACACCAGTTAAAGGGGATACAAACCAAGTACAGTATATGGCAGCTACTAGGTTTTTCGATGACACATAAGAGGGGTTTAGTCTAAAAGCTGATGGAAATAGATGTGGCTCCAACCACGTCTGTCATAGAGATGTGTGGAGTAATCAGAGAGGGCATCCCTACAAAGAATTTCCCCACCATTTGCTTTAATGACTCAGATCTTCATCCGGAGAATAGAAGTCACAATCGAGCGCTCTTCATCAGGGTGAACATTCTAAACAGGTGTATCCTGTGCATCATGGTTGATGATGGCTCTGCCTTGAATTTATGCCCTTTAAAGGTCCTCCCACACCTTGGGATGAATGAGAGCGTGTTAGAGAAGACTAATACAATGATCCGAGCTTACGAAGACTCCAAAAGAGGAGTAGTGGGTACTTTTACTACGGAGGTTATGGTCAATGTTGTGGGTTTCGACATCAATGTTACTATACTTGACATCCTGGTCTCTTACTCTTTGCTCTTGAGAAGGCCGTGGATACATGCTCTGGGAGCTATTCCATCAACCCTCCACCAGAATATCAAGTTGATACATCAAGGAGACCAGTAACCATTGAGTTCGACAAGGAGTTTTTCATGGTGGCAAAAGACTTGGTTGAAGAAGAATTTCATGGACTTTGGATTACCATAGGATAATTCCACTTCTCTCACAAACTCAAGCATATCATGAAATGCTAGGGATACGTGTCTGTTAAAGGATTAGGAAAGTACCACCAAGGCATAACTAAAGCCATCAATCCTGTCCTACCGGTGCTGAGATTTATTCTTGGTTTCACCATTAAGAGCAAGATCTACAAGCATAAGAGGCCTCTCTTGTGCAATATGGTGAGCGTATGCGAAATAGAGGGGAAGAAAGAGTATAAGGGTGAGGCTGAGCCCTTAATCAAGGATGGCCAAGAAGTCCTTAGTTTTTAAATCTTCATTGATTTGTTTGACTTCGAGAATTACCTCCTCATATCATAGTTACTGATGGCAAGCTTGTCACCTAAGCTGTCCAACCAGATCATCCAGCCCCAATGGAGAGCTTGGCTAAAGACAAAGGCAAAGTTGAGATATTCTAGGAAGACAAGCCTAAACCTGAATCGGAATCTGACTATGAAGACCTGGAAGGAGAATTAGAGGCTATCACCAAAGTCTTGTCAGCTCTTATGAAAACCAAGCAAACCAAGGGTGAAAGTTCAAGTGATAGTTCTCTGATAGCAGCAATGAGGATAATTGTGGAGGAGATACATTAGATGAAGCTTCAGCCAGCAAATATATAAGTTCTAATTCCTATTTCGAAGTCTACCCAAGGCCATGGTGATATTTCCGAGGCATCTGATAAGTGTATAATTACACTTATTATCATATTAATTTTATACATTAAACACAATAGTTTTAGTCATTTTTATGCTTCATATAAAAGATTTCACATGGTATGTAGTTGTTTTTTATGCAAATGTAGATACTAGGTAAATTTTAGGAGTAAAATGATCTAAAGTGGAATTCTATGTAAAAAGAGTGAAAAAGGTGAGAAAGGATGCGTGGAACATAAAGATTTAGCTTAGGATCGAAGCTGTCAAAGATCAGTAAAGTTACAAGAAGAAATCTAAAGAAAAACACAATTCACGATCGTGACAGTTATTCACAATCGCGACTTGTATACTTCATAATAGAAAGTTGCTAGATAAGTAATCATGGTCGAGATTTGTATATTGCGGTCGTGACTCCGACGGTTTTCTAGTTAAATGTTCTTAACTACTAATCGCCAGATAAGAGTGATCAACCGTCATCAACCACTATAACTACCAATGAAAAGATACTTATTAGAAGTCAACCAATCATGAAAAGGTGCTTATCCATTGTGGATAAGAATGAAGCTTCTCAACCAATCAAAATGAAGTGATGCAATCTTTCACCAATGGACACAACTCTTTGTTTGGATAGACGCAAACCTTCGAACTCTATAAATAGGGTTCCAAACCTTACAAATTCATGCATGTGGAGCATTAGAGTGCAATTATAGGGTTACATATAGTTTGTGTAGTTAGATAATAAAATATCTAGTTTCGCTACGTTCACAAGTGTTAGCGAGAAAATGTTTAAGTGATTCGAATCCTTGTTTCGATCACTAGATTATATTCGAGCGATTATTGTATAAGTGTACTTGCAAATCACTAATTAATAAATGTTTTCATTTTTCAATATTCATTTGTTCGATATTCAGAAAGAATAGCATCCTAGCGGAGGTTCGGTACGGGTTGAGATCGAATTCAAAGCAGACATAGGAATTGCGGAAATTGATGACTCCCATTAAAGAGTGGATACAGTTTGATCAACTTTAGCTTTCACATGCATACCTTACAACTTTGCTTTGCTTTCTACTTATACTTTCTATTTCGAAGTTTATGATAAGTCTATGTGTCATAATGCGTATTTCGTGTTAAGTCTTTTATATTAATCAAGTTATATGCTTTGGAGTTAACTTTAAGAGTTGTTTCGGGGTTAACAAGATTGTGTATAATCACTGGATATGTAATTTTAATGCTCTTTAGTGAGCCAACATTTTTGGAATGGTAACTTGTTAAATGTAGCAATGTGAGAACGACCCGTACTAAGCATAATAATATTGTTGTCCAGGTTTATATAATTATCTTGATTCGTTTGTGCTAGATTTAGAAAAGTCATTTCATGTATTGCTCTGCGGTGAATCATGGAACATCTGAGTGTCTAGAACTGTTATTGTAATATTAGTTTAGTGAATGTAATAACTTTGTTAAACTTGCAAGTTTTCTTTGCTATACTTATTTAGTAGGAAAATCTATATATTAGAATCTCTAATCTTCCATACATATATCTATCCATTCTTCATTCTAATCCTCCTATCCAAAACTTTAAATTATTTTATATTATTTTCTTCATTCTGTTTTCCTTGTTGATCTTTAGAGTTGGTCCTTCCCTGTGGGATCGATATCTTTTAAAACTACATCGCAACTGTATACTTGCAGTTATCATCATTTTTCTTTCTTGATAAGTGGTATTGATAACACCTATACTTTACGTGAACAAATTTTCAGCACCATTAATATATAGCCAAAATCTTTGCAAAAAAGTTATTAAACTTATCATTAGAAAAGTGGCAAATATCATCCTTTGCAAAAGAAGACCCTTCGCCTATAGAGGAGGAAACAAATGATGTAATCTTTGATATATCAAACATTTATGATGTAAACAACTCAACCTATGTGGCATTTAATTCAATAAATCAGAACTTTACTTACTTGTGCGATGTCTAGCTAGATAGAAATATACATTTTTCAAAACATACGCATAATGATTTTAGCATACATGATGGATCATTACATGAAATCAACCTAGGTACAAACGAATTACCAAAAATGGTGACTATTTCTAAAGATTTGACTCTTGAGGAAAAGAGGGAAATAGTAAAAGTAATTAAACAACATGTGCTAGTGTTTACTATGTCATATGAGGACATGCTAGGGTTCGATAGGGAAATTATGGAACATAGGATCCCCACCGACCTGCAAATCAAGTTAGTGAAGTAGAAGCTGCAAAGGCTACAACATGAATGAGAGGAGAAAGTCAAGATAGAGGTGGCTAAGAAGATTGAGGCTAAATTCCTAGAGGTTGTCAAATACTTGACTAGACAAGAAGGATGTAAAGGTCTTAGTATGTGTAGACTTCAGAGACATAAATAGGGCTTCACCCAAGGATGACTTTCCTCTGCCTACATTGATGTCTTAGTAGATAGTGCTGTCAGGGCTTCTATGTGTTCCTTCATGGATGACTTTTTCAGGTACAATCAGATCCTCATAGAGGACTAGATCAAGATTGCCTTCATTAACGAGTGGGAGCTTATCTGTTACAAATTGATGCCTTTCAGGTTAAAGAATGCTAGGGAAACCTATCAAAGAGCTATGATAAGTGTATAATTACACTTATTATCATGATATTTATACATATAAAATGATATGGTTTAGAGTCATTTTATACTTCATATAAAATATTTCACGTGGTATGTAGTTGTTTTTTATGCAAGTGCAGAAACTAGGTGAATCTTGGGAGTGAAATGATCAAGAGTGGAATTCTATGTACAAAGAGTGAAAAAGGTGCAAAAAGATGCATGGAACACAAGGATTTGGCTTAGGATCGAAGTTGTCGAAGATCGGTAAAATTGCATGAAGATTTTTGAAGAAAAATACAATTCACGGTCATGACAACAATTCATGATCGTTAGTTAGTATTCTTCAAAACAGAAAAGCTGTCATCTATTAGTCACGATCATGACATATAATTTGTGATCGAGATAAGTGACGATTATTGGTCAACTCTTCTCAACTAGCAACCACCTAATAAAATCGATCAACCACCATCAACTACCAAATGAAAAGACACCTTTTGGAAGTCAACCAATCATGAAAAGGTGCCTATCCATTATGGATAAGGATAAGACCTTACATCCAATCACAATGAAGTGATGCAATTTTTCACCAATGGGCATGACTCTTCGTTTGGATATACGCAATCCTTCGTACTCTATAAATAGGGTTCAAAACTCAACCATTTTCATGGTGGGCAATAAGTGGCATATGGTTTGCATATGAGCGTGATAGTGTATGCATAGATAGAGAGTGAAAATATATAGATTTCGCTTCGTTCATATTGTTAGTGAGAAAAATGTTTAAGTGATTCGATACTTATTTTGATCACTAGATTTCACCACAAATTCGAGCGATTGTTGTATGAGTGTAATTGCAAAGCACTTATCAATAAAAGTTTTAAATCTTCAACATTCATTTATTCGATAATCACAAAGAATAGCATCCTACCAGAGGTTTTATACGAGTCGAGACCGGATTCAAGGTAGATGCAGGAATTGCAAGAATTGAATATTCCCTTTAAAGAGTGGATATGATTTGATCAACTTTAACTTTCACTTGCATACCTTACAACTTTACTTTATTTCCTTCTTATACTTTCTATTTCAAAGTTTATGATATGTCTATGTGTCATAACAAGTATTTCATTTTGAGTCATTTATATTAATCAAGTTATATGCTTTCGAGTTAACTTTAAGAGTGATTTCGGGGTTAACAAGATTGTGTATAATCACTGGATCTGTGATTATAAAGCTATTTAGTGAGCCAACATTTTTGGAGTGGTAACTTGCTAAATATGGCTATGTGAGAGCGACCCGTACTAAGCATAGTATTAATGTTATCCAGGTTCTTATAAGTGTTATAATTCGTTTACCCTAGATTTAGAAAAGTCATTTTATGTGTTACTCTGCGGTGAATTATTGAATATTTAGGTGTCTAGAACCGTGTTTGTTAAAGCTATCCAGTGTTTGAAATATTCTTGATAACTTTGCATGTTTTTCTTTACTAAACTTGTTCTTAGAGAGCTTCTATATAGTTTACATCTACTCTAATCTTTCATACATCTATCCTTTCATCCATACAATCATTCCAACCCTCCAATATATATTATTTTATTTTCTTTTTTTCTATAACTCTAGTTGGTCCTTAGAACTGAATTCCTTCCCTGTAGAATCGATATCTTTTAAAACTACATCAAAACTATATAATTGCAGTGGTCACCATTTTTCTATTTTGATAAGCGGTACTGACAACACTTTTTCGTATTTTGAACTTTTAACTTATCGGTAGAAGAGTGGGGAACAAGGTTTTTGGTATTTTTATAGAATATAAGCCTCAAAATTAGTAGAGTCAAAACCTTGTGATCAAACTGCTACCGCTCTATTGCACGATCTGATACATAAAGAGGCCGAGGTCTACATGGATGACATGTTGGTGAAGTCGAGCACTCAAGAAGAACATCCTATTATCCTAGAAAGGTTTCTCGCCCAAACCGAAAAGTACAACCACCACCTAAACTTAAAGAAATGTGTATTTGGGGTGATCTCTAGGAAGCTTCTTGGCCATATTTTAAGCCAGCGAGTGACAAAAATTGATCCAAATAAAAGCACGGCCATCAGGGACATGCCAGTACCTAGAACAGAAAAGGAAGTAAGGTCCTTCATAGGGTCCCTCCAATATGTCAGCAAGTTCATTTCTCGGCTCACAACTGTTTGCAAACCTATCTTCAAGCTATTGAGGAAACAACAACCAGTTGTATGGAATGACCAATGCAGATAGCATTCGATAAGATTAAGCAATATTTGGTCAACCCACTGGTATTAAAGCCACCTACCCCTGGGAAGCCACTAATGCTTTATTTGGCTATTGAGGAATCCTCTATAGGAGCAATGCTTGTGTAGTAACACGAAGATCGATAGGAGCATGTCATATACTATTCAAGTAAGAAGTTGCTGGAGTATGAGTCCAAGTACACATTGGTGGAGAAGACTTATGCGACAATGGTATGGCTCACTAAGAAACTGAGCCATTACTTCCAGTCTTACAAGGTGGAGGCAGTAGCAAAGTTTAACCCAATGAAATACCTTTGCCTTTCACCTAGTCTCGTAGGTAAACTTTCGAGGTGGTTTCTACCATTGTATGAGTTTGATATCACATATGTAACTAGGAAGGTCATTAAGGGACGAGCACTGGCCATATTCCGTGCAAACAAGGCTTTAGATTTTGATTATGTCAAAGACCTTGAATTCCCGGATGAGTAGTTGACCATGGTTGAGGAACTACATCAAGAATGGATAATGTATTTGGATGGCACTATGAATCAAAATGGGGCAGGTCTAGGAGTGGTTTTGGTAACCCCACATAATGAGGTCATACCCTTATCAAAGAGGCTCTAGTTCTAAGTTACCAATAATGGTGTTGAATATGAGGCGTGCTTATTCGGGTTGGAAGTGCTACGGATGTTCAGGGTAATGAGGATCTCTATCATAGGGGACTTGGCGTTAGTCATCAACCACGTCACCAGAGATTGGGAAATATGGGAAGAATCTTTGAAGTCGTACTTAGATGCCTTCTAGGGCATCTCTGCCAAATTTGACAGGTGCATCTTCCGCCACATACCGTGAGAGGAGAATCAAATGGCTATATCTCTCGCTACCTTGGCATCCATGTGGAGGGACCCCAAAATCAACCAATCAAACCAGTCATCCTAAAATCTATGAAGAAGCCCTATTATTGCAGAATAATAATGATGGAAGATGACTATTTAACAGAATGTTGGTACTCAAACACAATCATCTACATGAAGAATAGCCAATACCCGGTAGGAGCATACGACTCTAAACGTACTTATATCCACTGATTGGCTATCCAATTCTTCTTGATTGATAACAATTTGTTCAAACAGACTAGCGAAGGTTTGTTACTGCATTTCCTTACAGAGAAGGAAACCCTTTGGTAATCCAGCAAATGCATGCGGGTGACTGCAGCCCTCACATGGATGAGGTTACCAATGAGGTAAAGAAGTGCCACGTCTACTAAATATATGGGGACATCAGTCACTTACCTCTCGCAGAACTTCACCACTTATCCACTCCTTGGCCATGTGGGGGATAGACATAATTGGGGAGATCTAACTTTCCTCTACCAATGGAAATAGGTTCATTGTGGTAGCGGTAGACTACTTCTCAAAATGGGTAGAAGCCAAATCCTATACCAATATTAGTGCCAAGAAAAATGCCATGTTCATAGAAAAGTACATATTCATATGGTAAGGGATGGCTCACCATATTATATCTGATAATGGAGTTCGATTCCAAAGAGCAATAACGAAATTAATAAGGAAGTATGGCATCGAGCATCATCATTCATTCCCTTACAAACCTCAAGCCAACGGAGCCATAGCGACCAATAAGTCAATCAAGAAGATCCTGAGCAAGATGGTGGTCACCTATAGGGATTGGGTGGATAAACTTCCCATGGCAGTTTGGGGATACCGATTAAGCATCAAGTCCCCAATAAATCAGACACCCTTTTCCTTGGTCTACGGCATGGAGGCAGTTCTACCAGTGGAACTAGAGATAGGATCTCTCAAAGTAACCTTGGAAGCAAAGTTGGAAGACTCAGACTAGGCTAGGGCCAGGTTTGAGCAACTCAACATGATAGACGAGAACTACCAGAGAGCTTTAGTTCATTTGCAAATGTATCAACAATGGATGGCTAGAGCATACAACAATCGAGTTAAACATTAGAAATAATGTTTGAAAGTAGGAGATTTATTCCTAAAGCAGCAAAGGCCTTTGAACATGGATGTCAGAGGAAAGTTTCGACCGAACAGGGGAGGACCGTTCATAATAAAAAGGTGGGTGGGCAAGGGAGTAGTGAAGATCATGGACATGGATGGAAACGAGTTCGTCAACCCAGTTAACTAAGATAGGCTCAAGCCCTACCACATATAGGATATAAAATACAAATATCACGTCAGCCGTCAATCTATTGGTTGAGCAAAATTTAGGGCTATTTTTTGCAAAATAGTCTGCTAGATTGAAAACCCGAAAGGGCAGTTTAGGAAAAAAATTAAGATAAGGAGAGAAAATATAATGAGCTCATTAGTTAAAAACCTGTACGGGCTAGTTAATGACAGGAGTCAGATTTTTTGTACCTTGGATAACTTCATTAATGAAAATGTCATTTATGCTTAAAGATTATGAATTTGGCCCTTTGAATGTATGCATGCCAATGGTAAGAACAACACAAGTAAACAACATATTATTTGGCTTAACAAGTCATAGTTTACAATACAAGATATGATAGGTCTATAGCATGTTCAATACAAGGAAATGACATCAACGCCCATCAGAGGAGCCACCACATCACCAATCAGCATGCACCCTCCAGGTATAGTAAAGGGGTGCCTCTCCACTCTCGTATTAGGATCAATCGAGTTTCTGGCATAGTTGCCCAGTAGGGTCACCCAGAAATTTTATCTTTGATAACCATCCATGATAAAACCCATTTGTTTGAGCTATCTTGATAGAGTTGTAATCCAAGTCGACAATCTGAGTCCTCTGCATCCAAAACATTTGAATCCGATCCGAACCCTCATGACGCCAATCAAGACTACAAGTTGAGCAAGATAACCTTGGGATCCGCTAGTGCTTTCTATACTGCTGACACAACCGGGAGGGAGAGTAAAAAGTGAGCTCACGCAAACGAAGCAGGAGGATCCCACTTTCATGCATTACCACTGCTACTTGAGGGATGACCCACCAAGGACAGACCCATCGAATCTGGCAATCCTAATAGTGACTCATGATCTGAACCTAGTCATCCTCACCTAGCTCCACGTGCCAATCAATGTGGAGACCTTGCTTATTATATTGAGTGGAGGTGTATTAGGAAAAGTCTACCGGCAAGAGCCTGAGTCAAAGATAATTTCTCCGATAACCACACTTGCACGAAAGATAATTAATGCGGGAATACGTAAAATGTTAACGACTAGAACAAAAGGTTACCTCAAGAAGGGTGAAGCGATAATCGACTATATCTCGTTCAAAGGCGACATCCATGTTGACCAAACACTTGGCCTAAGCTAGCGTAGAAGGAGAATGCTCGCGGGAAAGAGGTTGCATAATAGAGACAAGTCGGAATGGGCCAACTGGCCACGAGCCGCAAATAAATTCATTCATCAAGAGAAGGGCTACCATAAAAGGCCAAGCCAAGTGAGATTTGGAAGCATTTACGCACAAACCCACTACGGCGTCGACTCTGAACCTTGGAAGAGCAAGTGGCTGAGATAAGAAAGGACGAACTGAGTCTAGATTCCACAAAGCCCTAAATGTGTCCATAGCTCCGAATTGGTAGGTAAGGACTACGATAGGGAAGCTTTGGTGATAGGAACGGCCCAACATGGCTTGGAACTCCTCAATCATTGGGTACAATTCTTGAGAGGTGATACGAAATACATGCATAGCCAGGTCCTAAAATGACATGGCAGCCCAGATGAGAGCCGTGTATACCGGGTGGAATGCCAAATAACGTAACCCCCATAAATCGAAAGGCTTCAATTTCGACCAATTAGGGTTTTTTAATGTGCTTAGGAAGGACCGAAGCTACTGGTTATGAGAAGCTAAGAGAAAGGAAGAAAACTGAATAGCTTGAAAATCAACATCGATATCGATGTTGTAATATTGGCATCGATGTTTGTGATGTTAGTGTGGATGTTGACAACATCGACACTGATATTACCTAAGTCGGTATTTGTGTATATACTTATAAGGATAAGGGTTTTCCAATGCAGATACCTATATTCCTCTTACAACAACGTATTATCGGGGGCATACCAGCTCTTGAAGCCTGATCTTCAGTTATGAGTACTTATAGATAAATACAAGGTTCCGTAGACATGCAAAGTAACCAAATGAATTGTAAATAATCTGCAAAGAAGGCCCGGGAACGTAAAAGGTGGAAACGCGCCCGAACCAAATAAATTAAATATGTTTGAAAATAATTTACAAAATAGACCCCAATGTATCAGAGGTTGTGTGGAATAAAGATTGGCCTAACTACACTAAATGGTCACATTAGTCAGCTACCTACAAACCCTAGCTCAGTCACTACTAGCAGAGCCATATGACTCCTCCTCTCCTCTGCTAAAAGACTCCTAAATCTTGATAGCATGGTCAATGTTATCGTCAGAAGCCTCACGATGGAGAATAGATCCTCCAGATGCCTCTTCCCGAGTGTCCACTGTCTTCATCCTCCTCAACTTCTTAGCGAAACCTCGCTCCTTCGACTCCGTGCTCTTGACCCTAATCATGATCCACCCCTTACACTTTCCCTTACCCCTAGTGAGGCCCCTCTCCATCCTTCAGATGCACTCTCCATGGTCCTTCACTAAGCCCTTTGACAACACCAGCTGATCCACAATTCCCGAGCCCTAGCCTCCATGAAATATCGAGCATGACAGTCTAATGCAAGCAACACCAAGCATCAAGAATCATGTACCATATCATAAACATGCATTCATAATTTACCATCACATCATAATTATATCAAGCATGAAGTTGGTCTATTACACAAGCAGCTAGCGGAAGTTAAAGAAACAAAGAGTGGAGAATCTTACTTCGGTAGTGTTATTCTACGTGATGATCAAATCCCTCGCAGATATGTACTGGTTCGTTACACGCTCTACCTCGGCTCGATGAATGTGTTAGAAGAAAATGTCAAGATAAAAGCAAGCGAAAAGATAGGAAGAAACCTGGAGGGAAAGGAACTTACATGCTTGGTATCCTACAAAATGAAGTCTAGGATGTGATGGCTAGCAGGAAGCTCCATAGAAGTGATCTCCCAGACTAGAGAGAGAAGAGAGAAGGTAGCATCCATGGGAGTAGCTACTCGACACTTTATTATACCTAGGGGTGGTACAAAGGGGCCCTCTGATCACCTAGCCTCAACACGGACGTGCTTGATACCATCGATTTGTAGCCACACATGAAGAGGACATGGATAAACTCAAGGAATCACAAGGGAGGTGATACACATAATTAAAGGAAAGAGAAGAAGGAGACATACCCTAAAAGCACCAACCTGAGAAGGCCGTGAAGTATGGGTCGAAGGACTATGGTACGCGCCAACATCGAGCACATCTCTGCCAAGACCACCGTGGTTATCATCGCCGTTGCCTTCATCCTCCTCCTCGTCCTTTTCGTTGTCATCAAGAAGCTCCGCAGCAACCCTATGGGAGAGCTCCTCAGCATGCTGGTGATGCCATAACTCAGAGTCATCCGGCCATAACCATGAATAAAGTGGCAGAAGCGAAGCAAAATGAAACCAATAATCGCCAGAAACACACTCAACAGTCACGCCACACCCCTCAAAGAACTTTAGGTGGTTGGCTGCTATCGTAATTGTTAGGTCAGGCTAGAATACACCAACCGAAGGAGGAAGAGGCACGGGCTGGCCAGCCACTGAAGAAGTCCTCCAGTCACTAACCCACTTGTTGAAGTACCACTCAAGGGACCATGAGCTCTCCAAGATGAGGCGGTAGTCATCTATATCCATCCTCAACTCTAAAACTGCCTCCCTGTTTGGCATGTCTTCCAAGGGTCGGCCACAATCAATTTAAATACGAGAATAAGAAATACATCCCCAAGTCAATTGTTAATTTGATGCATAAAAACGGAATAAAAATCGAGACTCTAAGGCAAGAAGGGAATACCTGATCTTAGGAGAGGTGGCGAATGCACTCATGGTAGCCAATCCTCCACTTACGCAAGCCACCGATCCGATGACACCATCGGGTAATGAATGCAACCCATGGGGCCGGGGCACCCTCAAAGATAGGAGGAGGGAGCACCTGGTACACTAAAACCCAATTCTACAAAATAAGAAAAGGGACCATATCAATACAATACATGAACAAAGGTGACTGAGCTTAAGGGATTTGTTGTGCGCCCTCACGACATAGTCCAAGCTATAATACATTCGGCCTAGTATGGCCTAGGGCCAATTCCAGCTCCGAATGTTAGTGACATTCTCAACCACCGATATCAATCCATAATTGATCTTGTTAGACTATACCAGAAAGAATATGATAGATAGGAGACTAATAACAAAAGCTCTCATTGCCTGGGGGCGGATTTCCTCGGGAACTTACCAAATCCTCTTCCAATACTGGTAGAGGTCTCCATATGCTAGTTTCTTAACCTGAGTAAACACTCCAAATAAAGCCTCAACTCAATTCACCATCTGAGTCAAAGTGGGGAATTGATACATGAGGACATCGAAGTGCATCATGGAGTTGTCCCAACTCAAGCTCGTTATTGCAACACATTGGAGGGGGTAATGGTCAGCTCACCCAGTGAAAGATTAAAGGTGTGCTTTGTCTCCAACCAATGCTCCACTATCGTAATCAAAGCGGTGTGGGAAAGGTGAGGCATCTAGTCTGGGAGCACGCTCACGATTCCCCTGAAGTTGGTAGCCCAAACGACCACCTCAAGGTTTGGATCCCGTTGTATCCTAGTCCACCAAGTGCTCAAAGTGTGAATCCTAATCGTATTCACAAAATAGGGGGGCTGCAAATTCAAATTGATAAGTTACAATCATAGTTATGACACCATTCACAAACACCCTAACTCGCATTGTTCGGCAAAACCAGAAAGAGTAAGAAGAGATAATCCTATGGGGTCCTACATTCCTTTTAAGACATATTGTAATGAGCCAAGTGGTTTTATAGTAAACATGGGCTAAAAATGAAGAAAAAGGTCAAAATGTGAGAAAAGGGGAATTTTTTCAGAGTCATTATCGATGTCGGCATTACAATGCAAACATCGACATACCTAACATTGATACCAATGTTAGGTCTATAACTGTAACATTAGTACTGATGTTACAGTTACAGAATTCTAAGAATTCCTCCATTCACCATTTTCCAGCCAATATCCCTCCCGAAACCTCAAATTTTACATAATAGTTTATCTTAAACACTTAAAGGGTCCTAGAAGCTACCTATTCATGGATCGATTCCACATAAAATCAGTTCCAATTAAAGTTTTGGAAAAAAATTCACAAAAATCAGAATCAGGAAAATCAGAATAAATGAGGGTTTCTTTGGGATACTTGGACGTTAGAGGCATGCTCATGCTGTCTCAGAATGAGAGAGGTGATTGGGGAAGTGAGAGAATAGCCCACGAACTCGTCTATCAGGTCTAAGCCGTATCCCTGATCCATGGACCATGATAGGAGCGTCACAATCATCAAATGAATTGGGAGAGACGAAGCGATGATGGCACGAGGATTCTTTCCCTTAATCTTAGCTCTCATGATGGAATTTTGAAGAAAAGTTGAGATGGAAAAAAGGGAGTTTCGGTTTTGGAGAGAAAATTTGAAAAAGAAGAAGTGTGGGAAATTCAGCTTGGACCATTTTCTCCTCTATAATTATTTTGGAGCAATAAGCCTATTTAGGACAATATTCTACAATGATGGAACACAGATAAATGTTCAAAGGATATACCCTACTTTCAAAAAAACTATCCTTTATTTTTTACGGGGTCATGCTAAAAGCCCCCTATTCCCCAACCCCGGGTTTGAAAATGAGCACTTTATCTCTAATATCTCAACTCGAGGATTTGGGCACGCCTCATGAGTATACTTCTAATATTTGAAATATTTCTTTGTAGGGTTAATGAAGTGGCCACTCACCCCATTGTCAATTGCAAGTGGTGAGACGGTATTAAGTAGCTCCTAACAAATCAATAACAGAACTCCAAGAAGTGGTAGAATGAACACCGTGGAAATCCTCATACGATGATCATAAACAATCGATACAAACCAAACACTAGTGGAGAATAGGGCAGTGGCGTCAGTTGAAAATGACCTTCCACATCAGTTTTGAACCGACGCCACAGCCACCAACATGAATAAATTTCAAGTTATGGCGTCAGTTTTATAACCGATGCCATTGTTAAGTATCAGCGTCGGTCCCTACGTAATCGACTGCAATAAATGACGCCATTGTTGCATTAATGTCATCGGTTCCTATACATAACCGATTGCAATAAATGACGCCGTTATATATAGTAACTCATAATATTTTCATGTAAGACTTCTGTCTCTACATCAGGAATAACCCTTTCACCTTCCCCATAAATTATAGATCTTCCAAGTAGGTAGTTCCCACTTCTCATCTCTAGAATAGTAGCAACAGACAGATCGATATCCAATATTTGACTATAAGCACCTTCATTAGTCCATATACTTTCATATTCAGCATAGGTCCTTGAGCCCATGCGATGAGGAAACTTGTCATACGATTTGCTAACAGAATTCTTTTTACACTTCTCCTACATATATTAGAGTTTAAAACAACATTTAGAATTAAGTGTATAATTAGTTGAGTTGATGATGAATAAATAAACTAAAATTCTTTGGTACCTTGTACGCATCATTAATGACATTGGCTACAAATTGGTCCCATTCCTCCTCTGTGCATTTTCCCTCTTCATATGGCATCTTTTCCCCCACAGGTTTTCCATTATCAATGAAATCTCGTCTCCACTTAAGTTTGTGTTCTCTCCAAGATTTACTGATTTTTTGCAATACAACTGATTTCTTGCCGATGTCAGCTTCAATTGTAAAGTTGAGCTCCAATACATCAGAAATAAATCAGAAATATCAAACTAATGGGTAGAAATATCAAGTGGGATTACAAGATTATCTTAAGTACATATACAGACAGTTTATATATCAAGGAAAGTTGTTGACAGTTTATACACTGACAGTTTATATATCTGACAGTGTATACACTGACAGTTTATAAAGAAAAATACATATACACTGCAAAAGCATCAATTGAATGAGCACATAGATGGACACAAATATGAACTGAAAATTGGTTTCCAATCGAATTTAAGACAGCAAAAGCATCAATTGAATTTCAGTACATAAGAATTGAAAAAGCTTACCAAATTAATCACTGACACAAATATGAACACAAATTGGTTTCAATTTGAGTTAAAAAATAGAAGAGCACATAAACTCTCTTTGAGTCTTGCCATAAACTATGAAATTATGTACCTTTATATCCTTCAATAAACTCTCTTTGAGTCCTTCCAGTACATCATGCCATGTACTATAATTTACAGGCACCTTTGTTCTTCCAAGAAGTCCAAAATGAGCCTTGAAATCCTTGATCTAGGGGTCTACAGGGCAAAGACCATTCCAACCTAGCACTCATTGATCATTATACTTGCTATTCATTCCTTTCGATGGACCTCTTATCCTTTTTTTATTTTGAGTACTTGATGAAATTATGAACGACTCAGCCATGATGCATCTGCAATTCAAAAACTAAATTATCACATGATGCACTAAATTATCACTCAAGCCAGTAAACAAATTTATAATTCTATGAACTTCTTATTAGGACAAATAATAACAACAAAACCAAACAAGTTATTAGCACTTTGAACCATGGTGAAAATGCACTTCTTAAGAATTTCAAATTTTTATTCCTATTTTTTACTTTCAGACTTTTTATTTAACTTTGTTCTTGCACTTTTTCTGCAAATAAGAGGCTTTAGTGGTGTTTTACAACTTTTGCTTTTGCAAAACCTTTTTCTGTTAACTTGAAAAAAGAATAACCTTATTGCAACAAACACGTATGAGTTCACAGTCCTAGATGAAAAAAGACTTTATCCTTCCCTAATAAAATATAGAGCCTCTCAAATTGAAAGGACTTCAACTCCTAAAATTGAGACATGATCAGTAATTGATTTTGAGAGGTAATTAATTAGCAGCAGAAACCCCAAAATTCAGCATTCAAATTGATTTAAGCAGAAACCCCAAAATTCAGTATTCAAATTGATTTAACAGAAACGCCATCAAGTTTAGCAAGTGAAACAATTTAAAAACCAAATCCACTTCAATTAAGAACCAATCAACATTTTAACTAGCAGTACAAACCCTAAAATTCAGCATTCAAATTGATTTAACAGAAACACTATCAAGTTTAGCAAGTGAAACAAATTTAAAACTAAATCCACTTTAATTAAGAACCAATCAACATTTTAATTAGCAGCAGAAACCCCAAAATTCAGCATTCAAATTGATTTAACAAAAACACCCTAAACCCTAATAAGTGAAACAAATTAAAAACCAAATCCACTTCAATTAAAAACCAATCAACATTTTAATTCTCCGTGAATTGAATAATTAGTAAAAGAAACCCCAAATTTCAATACCCAATCAGAAACCCTAAAATACAATACTGAAAACATTCTTACCTAACGGTTAGGGATTCGACGGTGAGCTGAAGAACGGCAAAGAGACAGCATTGGAAAGAATGGTGAGATTGGGAAACGGTTAAGGATTCAATGACAAGCTGAAGAACAGTGGAAGGATTTATTTATAGCGGTAAGGAATCGACAGAGGGCTAA
Source organism: Euphorbia schlechtendalii (assembly GCA_949673415.1). NCBI lineage: Eukaryota > Viridiplantae > Streptophyta > Magnoliopsida > Malpighiales > Euphorbiaceae > Euphorbia > Euphorbia schlechtendalii. The sequence continues at coordinate 4,096 of CATIWQ010073344.1, read as the reverse complement.
TTGGTTAAGGAATCGACGGCGAGATGAACAACGGTGGAATGAGATCTGTAGTGGTGAGGAATCGATGGTGAGATGAAGAAAGGTGGAGGAGATTTGCAGCGGTGAGTAGAAATCGTGACAGAGTTAGGGCAATGAGTACTGATTTACTTGGTATAAATTTTAATTGAGCAGTACCATCAGTTGTTATTATAATAATCGACGGTATTGCTCAAATTCAATCTGACAGTTGATTATAGTTTGAGCAATACCATCGGTTATTATAATATCAACCGACGGTATTGCTCTAATTCGAAGGTTGATAAATTAGAGTTATACCGTCGGTTAGTATTATATCAACCAACGGTATTGCTCTAATTACAATCTCGTCGGTTTATTTATCACAAACCGACGGATTACTATGGAAATCCCGTCGGTTTATATTTATAACCGACGGGATTTCCCTTAGTGCCGTAACAGCATGTTTTCAGCGTCAACTTCGTTTATAACCGATGGGAATTGAACGACGTGGCAGGCCACTTCTCTACTAGTGAACATAATTCTAATAGATTTCTAACATATTTTTTAACATATTCTATGGAGTGACATTGGCCTTCAAAGGAGCTTTGGGCCTATTCTGAATAAAGTCTATTGAAGCTTGTATTGGGCCTGTCAACCAAAGGCCTCATTTGATTCTACCCAACTAAAGAAGCTGAAGACTTGAATTGGTACAATCTCAACCGTTGATTTGTGTTATGATGGAGGGTTAAGATAAAGACTTGTAACCCTAGCTATAAATATTCTTTTTGGCCAGATTTCTCATTTTTAGACTAAATTTGAAGAGTTTTCTTTTGAGAGAGAGAGAGAGGAGAGTTCTAGGTTTTTGGGGTCCATTGGTTTTCATTCTTCTTCTCTTCTTCTTCTTCTTGATTCAAGGGTTATCTTTCGTAATCCTATGTGCATTAATTCTCTTCATCTCTAGTTCTTGTGATTGTAATTCTCTTGTGAATAAGTTTTACTCTATTTGTAAACACTTTGATGTTACAGAAAGGGTTATAAGTCTGTACTTGCTTCTTGAATAATCATTGGTTGTATCTTCTTTGATTTGAGTTGAAAAAGAATATGTCGGAGAGCCTTCCCCCATGGAATAGTCGAAATCCCTTGAAAAGGATTTCGGAAACTACGTTAAAAATCTTGTCTGTTTTGCATGTTTACTTTTCTGCAATATCTTTGAGTTTTTGAAGTTGTTAGAACGATTTTATTTTCCCAGTGAGATTACTCCATTTTTTATCTAGCTTTCGATTTATGCATAACACATGGTATCAGAGCGCTGAAACTTTAGGTGATTTCCTTCCTTGATCTTGCTTTACTTTACTCAGTTTGTTACATGTTAGTCTAGGGTTTCTTGTTCTTGAACCTGTGTTTTTGAAATCTTATAATATAAACTATTAGTTGAGTGGATCATTAATTATTTTCTATTGGAAATGTCTTCATCAAAGATGCATGTGGAAAAGTTTGATGGTAAAACCGATTTTAGTATTTGGAAATGAAAAATGAGGGCTATTTTAGTTCAACACCACTGTGATAAAGCCCTTAAGGGTCCTTTTGCCTTACCAACTTCTCTAACTGAAATTGAAAAATATGATTTGATGGAACTTTCCCTTAGCACCATTATCTTGAATCTTTCTCACAGTGTTCTTAGGAAAGTTAGAAATGAAACCACTGTCCCTATGCTTTGGTCTAAACTTGAGTCTCTGTATATGAACACATCCTTGTCTAGAACAACTATTCTAAAGGAACAACTGTTCATTTATAAAATGCCTACTTCTAAAACTGTTGATGAAAATATAGATGATTTTCAAAAACTAAATGTGAATCTTAAAAATGCAGGTGAAAACATTACTGATGATACTTAAACTGTCCTGTTATTGAATGTAATTCCTGACTCCTTCAAGAATATGAAAGATGCCTTGGAATATGATAGGGAAACTCTTGAAGTTGGGGACATAAATGATTCTCTCAAAATGAGAAAACTTGAAATTAAAGCTCACTCTCAAGGTAAGTCTTCAAACCTTTCTGCTGATGTTTTGAACAATAAACCTAAGGGTAAAGGGAAAAAGAATTAGCATGATAAGAAAAATGTTGATAAGAACTCTGGTAGCAATCAAGATTCTTCTAAACCTAAGTTTTTCACTGATAAAACTTGTCATTATTGTAAAGAAAAGGGCCATATTAGGAAATACTATAAAAAGAGACTAGTTAAGATAGAAACCTAAAACAATGAAGGTGGAGTTGCTATTACTTCCATTGATTTTGATATTGGGGCCTTAACTATTAGAAATGCTAAGAATGAAACTGATTGGATCTTAGATTCAGGGTGCACCTATCATATGTGTCCTAATCTTGACTGGTTTACTGATATAAAAGAAGTAAGGGTGTCAAGTTGTAATGGGTAATAATACCACTTGCTATGTTCAGGGAATAAGCTCCATTAAAATGAAAATGTGGAATAATAGAACCATTATTATAAATAATGTGAGATATATAACTGACCTTAAAAGAAACTTGATATCCTTAAGCTTTCTCGAAAAACTTGGCTTCAATTTTTATGCTAAAAATGGTGAATTACTTATTTCTAAGGATAATTCATGTATAATGAAAGGTCTCTTAAACAATGCCTTGTATGTTCTAATTGGTTCTGTTATCTATGAAAGCAATACTATTATGGCCAAGTCTGATAATGTGAATATGTGGCATAAATGGTTGGGCCACATCTGTCAAAAGGGGTTGGCCATGCTAAATCAGAAAGGTAATGTTGCTATTCCTAATTTTAATAAAGTTGATAATTATGAAATATGTATCTTAGGTAATCACATAGAAAATCTTTTGCTCATGCAACTTTCAAATCTGTCGAATGCCTTGATTATGTGCATAGTGATTTATGGGGTTCTTCTTTTATGCCATGCTCTTTGTTTGGTTCTTAGTATTTCATTACCTTTATTGATAATTACTTTAGGAAAGTCTGGATTTATTTCTTAAAGAATAAGAATGATGCATTTGAGAAATTTTGTGAATGGAGAACCTTAGTTGAGAATTTAAAAGGTAAAAAAATTAAGGTTCTTAAAACTCACAATGATTTAGAGTATATCAATAATGAATTCAATGAATACTGGGATAAAAATGGGATATTAAGATATAAAACTTGTACTTATACCCCTCAGCAAAATGGGATTGCTGAGAGGTAAAATGGATCTATTATCACTACGCCATAGATGGCTTGTCGTAACAATGAAAAAAGGTTGCCTAAAGTGCCAAAAGTGTTGCGAAAGCACTTGTTGCAACACTTTTTCATGAAAAAAGTTGTTGGTGATGCTTCCCTTGTGAAAAGTTGTTTTCGCAACACATTTTTTTTCTTTCGCAACACATTTTTTTTCTTTCGCAACACTAAGAAATGTGTTGCAACAAGTGACTTTTCGCAACACTTTTTTAGTACTTGCAACGACTTCTAATGTGTTGCAAAAAATACCCGCCACCATCAACGTTAACGTCCGTTATTTTTTTTCGCAACACTTTTATTGATTATTCGTAACACTCAACACCATGTCCAGTTTTTGCAACACTTTTTGAAGAACACTTATATCGCATTTGAAACAATTTTTGAGGTTATTGCAACACATTTGTAAAACACTTAATTGATGCCGTAATTCAAAAAAATTGAAATTCATTTTTTTATATAATTCATAATGCATAATATTCAATTGTATACAAATTCAAACAAGAACTAAAAAATACATAATACTATATAAACTAAAAATAACGCTATTAAAAGTGTAGTGTTTCCAAAAGATTCCCAAACCGATCTTTACACATTTGAAGTTTAAACCACTGGCCATGTGTGTGAAGCATTGCTCTCATCATCTTCATAAGCAAATTCACAACCTACATTATAGAAGAACAAAAAAAAATGTTATCGCTTAGTTCCTCTTCAGTAGAGTCAACAAATACCAATAAGTATGAAGCATGGGTAAATGAATTAGACACTATATCTCGGATCCAACTCAGGTCAATAAGAAATTTTTGTCACCATGATTTATTACTGCAATGCATCAAATCAAGAGTA